>VCAZ01000078.1:1771710-1834210 GCA_005784505.1 Bagarius yarrelli
CTCAGTGCTTCTGGCCACAGTTTGCCGAGCAGACGCTAATAAAACGGACCGTTTCTGGAGCAGAAGGAAAAATTGGATTATTTTCTACAGAATTTACATTCCTGTAAAAGGGAAGAAAGAAGCAGAAATGAATGTGAGGAAAAAACAAACCTACGACTGTAACCCAAAACTGCAGACGAAGCAGACTGGCTGTGAGAGTGTGTGAATATTCCCACCGTGAGGTCACACACACTCACCTCATTAGTGAAGAGTGGGACTTTGAGGAAAGGAAGCTTTTGATCTACGTCGGCACAGGAAGCCATTAGCTGGAAAATGACATAATATCTCTGATTTGTAGTGAAAATGTGAGTTGGAAGAGTTTAATACTTTAATACGTTCAGTGAGGCTAAATTTCACATTTTTTTGTTATAATAAAGAAAAGAGCAATTTGTTCCCGGATCAAGTGTTTCATTCATTCATTCATCCTGGAGGAGACAAAAACGTTTAAAGTAAATAAATAAAAAATAAGAAAGTAATAAAACTGTAGACAAAAACATTCTTAAAACTGACCAAAATCTTTAGTTTTTATTGTTTGAAAAAAAACTTAACTAATTTGGTGGTACTGGAAATCGAGCCCACAACCTTCACATTAGCAATCCAACACCTTCACCACTGAGCTCCTGCTTTCGGCTTCCTTATATTCTTTTACAGATGCATTCAATGTTCGAATTGTTCTAAATATATAAAGCAAATAAGGCGCTGAGTTGGGTCTTTTAGTAAGACCCTTAACTCTTTCTGCTTCAACCCTTTCTGCACTCTGACCCCAACTTTCTATGCTGGGATATGCAAAGGAATATTGCATCATCCTGGTAAAAAAATCAGGTAAAAAAAGGGGTAAGAAGACATGCTAGATAACTTTGATTTCTCTATCCAACAGAGGGAGTTAGCGAATGGGTGCGGTAGGGGCCCAAACTATTATACTCTTATATGGCCCCAAATTGCTACGTGTGCAGGTTTGAAAGAAAACCACTTAAAAACGCTTTTGTATCTTTGTTTTATTTCTTCCCATGAGTCCAGTTTCAGTGGACGAATCTACAGATTAGGGTTCGGTAAATGTACGATCAATTCTAACTGTAGAAGTCTTTTTCCTTTCTCTCACTTTCTCTCTTTCATACACATCATTTGTTATTTGAGGCAAATCTGACTCTTATGAGTTCTGACATGCCAAAAGCACATCAGAGCTTTAGCCTGTGGCGTGCAGGATAACCTGCCGATCAGGAAGTGCATTAAGGCAGTTAAAATCTTTTGAAAATGAAAACAAATATATATCTATATACACACGCACACACACACACACGTGAGCACTTAACCAGTTCATCTTTATATTATAGTACAGAAGTGTGTCTGCTATCTGACCCTCCGACCCCTGACCAACACCTTACCAGCACACCCATAAGCCATGCCTGAACTCTAGTGGAAATGCTTTTTAGGAGTTTGTATTTGAAAGTGATCACCGGTCATTAATTTAAAACGTCAAACACCTACAGATCCTTTCAGCTCCATAGCAACTTATTGCGATTGCAAAACATCCAAAAACTTACTTTAAACCAGTTCCTTTAAAAGTTTGTTATTATGCAAACTTAACTATTATTACCATTTTAAACGATCCCTGTGCTTTCTGGATGGATGGATGGATGGTTTAGATGAATAGAAATAGATTAATGGATGGATGCATTCAATGGAGGAAGGATGGATAGGTATATGCATAAATAAATGTCTGGATAGATGGATTGATGGGTTATATAAATAGGTAGATGGCTGTATATATGGATAAGTTAATATATAAAAGTATCGGTCGAAAGAGGATGGATGGATGAATGGATAGATAGATGGGTTAGATAAATAGGTAGATGGCTGTATGTATGGGTAAGTTAATACTATAGTTTTGCTGGAAAGAGGGTGGATGGATAGATGGATGCATGAATGGATGGATGGATGGGTGGATAAATAGATAGATGGATGAATAGGTACACTAGTGCCTAGAAACAATAGTGGCCCCATAGATGGACAAACACGGATAGATGCATTCAATGGATAGATGGATGGATGGATGGAAAGTTGTATGGATGGATAGGTATATGGATAAATTAATGAGATTATTAAGATAAATAGTTAGATGGCTATATGTATGGTTAAGTTAATATATAGAAGTATGGGTGGAAGGAGGATGGATGTTTGGATATATGGATAAATAGATAAAGAAATGATACATCAATGGATAGATGGATAGCATAGATAAAATAGTGGTGCCATAGATGGATAAACACATGGATGAGTGGCTGTATTAATGGATATCTGTAAATATCAGGTGGATCTGTGGCTTGATAGTTATATGGTTTGAAGATGTAATTGATGGATGGATGGATATGTTGGCGGGTGAGTAATTGTATGAACTTATGAGGAAGTGAGGGACAGGATACGGTTATCACAAGCAATTCGATATTTGAGTAAACAAAAAAAAATAAAACAACAAGCTGATGAAACGCCTGCTTTCTTTTATTTGTGGTATTTTTGGCAAGACTTCTGGGTAAATAGTGAATATAAGAGAAAATGTCTATAACAAAACCAATTTATTTGTTGGGTTTTTGGGCTGCGATGTCTCGAGATTTCTCTAAATGCACAGAAAAATGCGAAAACCTCGAAAAAGAATGCAAGCCACAGATAGAGGCAGCGATCAAACCATAAAAAAAAACTCGAAGGGTAGAGTAAAAATTCCCTTTACCTTTTACACATACTCCCAACCCCATTATTTCTCCTGCATTACTTTCTTCTGAAATCACCCTGCGGCTAAGCACTCTCTTGGGTGGCTAGCCTGGAGCCAGCCTTGTTTTCACACACTGCTAATAATTTCACTAGCGGAGAATGAAGGCTTTTAAAAGATTGTCCTTCTCCCCCAACAACCACCAGACTCTTACTTTCCACTCTCGGTATCCAGGGTCTTCTCAAACTTTTTTCCCTCCAGAATTTTTAATCAGTCTCCTGCTTGCCCGAATCTCTCAGGCTCACCCTGCTCCAACTCCCCAAGATGTTTCTCATAAGACTGTCATCAGAAGAGAGAATCATGGACTACTGTTTGTCTGCCCACAAAAAAAAAAATAAAATCCAGAAGGCCAGATGGGGAGAAGATGTGAACCAAGCTCTTCTGTGGATTCATGCATTTTGTAGCGAGCTTCAGCGCAACCCGCTGTCCAATTTGAAGCTGCCGCCTTCGGTATGCGGTTTTATGCCTCCACCTACACATCGAATCTTCTCTCCTGACATGATTTTTTAATCTGGGTTTTATCAGCTGTCGGCTGCTATGTAGATCGAAGCTGCAGGACCGGCGGTTTGCATATTGCATCCGCGACTAATGAAAAAAAATGAACAAAATAATTCTGATCTATATCTAAAATTTAGCTTAATCAAATGCATCGGACAGCTGGTAGTATTATTCAGTCAACTGATGGATGGATGAATGGATAGATCGATGGCTGGATGGGTGGATAAATGGATGGATGGATGGATGGATTGATTAAATAAGGGATGGATTAAATGATGAATAGATAGATAGATAGATAGATAGATAGATAGATAGATAGATAGATAGATAGATAGACAGACAGACAGAGAGATAGATAGATAGATAGATAGATAGATAGACAGACAGACAGACAGTCAGTCAGTCAGACAGATAGACAGATAGATAGATTGATAGACAGACAGACAGACAGACAGACAGACAGATAGACAGACAGACAGACAGACAGACAGACAGACAGACAGATAGATAGATAGATAGATAGATAGATAGACAGACAGTCAGTCAGTCAGACAGACAGATAGATAGATAGATAGATAGACAGACAGACAGACAGACAGACAGATAGATAGACAGACAGACAGACAGACAGACAGATAGATAGATAGATAGATAGATAGATAGATAGATAGATAGATAGATAGATAGATAGATAGACAGATAGACAGATAGATAGATAGATAGATAGATAGATAGATAGATAGATAGATAGATAGATAGATAGATAGACAGGTTGCCTTATGGATTAATTCTTGATGGAAGCAAGAGTTGTTGGCTGAATGGACAGGTTGGTAGATTGATAGATGGTGTAAAGTTTTTTTTTCGCCCTAACTTATTGATTGAAGTGCACAGACGTCAGCGTCACCGAACCCATACCCACACCCCCCAACCCGCACCCCCAGACCACTGACAAGTCCTGGAGTCTGATCATAGCTATGACGTTGTGTCAAGTGAACGAAATGTGCAGCACAAATGTGTATTGATCATTCCGTCTAGTCCACGACACACGCTGGATGCAGGGGCAGCTTAGCCACCGCCGTCCCGCCAGCCCAAGCAAGATCTTTTATTTAGCGTTTGCTCCAGTTGGATCCTGCCCATGAATAATGCAGCTGCAGGCCCCTGTAACAAGCTTCAGCTCAACTCTACACCTTGTGTGTGGCTTAAAATATAGATAAAAGCTGAACAGCGAGCTACAAACGCCATGTTTTTTTTCTCTCCTCAGGACAGAAGAAAGTCAGCGAAGCCAGAGGTTCACGGCAATTAAGAGAGACTGCAGCACAGCAGGTCCAGATCAGTTCTCTCTCTGGTGGACTCTGTGGGGTGCGAGCATTAACAGAGGCTTGTGTTGTTGTCTGTCGTGACTGGACAGATTGTTGGATGTGCCTGTAACATCTCACATTCTGATCAAAGTTCGTTTTATAAGAAATCCAAGATTTTAAACTTTATTAAAATCCCGTGCTGTTGACAAATTAATGTTCGAGTTTATTTCCGTGTCTCAACCCATTCGTCTGCTTTCGGATCTACTCCCGTCTCCATGTTTGGAAAAAAAACAATAATCATATTCTCTTTCTTTCTTTGTGACTTTTCTTTCTTTCTTTCTTTCTTTCTTTCTTTCTTTCTTTCTTTCTTTCTTTCTTTCTTTCTGTCTTTCTTTGTGACTTTCTTTCTTTCTTTCTTTCTTTCTTTCTTTCTTTCTTTCTTTCTCTATTATTATTATTTAATATCCTGCGTACTTTACTGTTAAAAATAAGTGGAATATTTGTACTTTATTATTTTACTCAATATTAAACTTTTCTATTATTTTTCTAGCCAAAACATTACTACTTGTGAGAAAGCAGTAAAAGGGGACGGAGCTAACAGGGAATGAGTTAATATCAAACATTTGCTGATTGACTCATTTCTTATGGTTATTTATGTATTTATTTATGTTTATTTATTTATTATTTATTTATTTTTAATCCAGTCTTTTCTGATTTTTGTTACATTTTTTTTATCAACTCCGAATGAGCAGTTAACCGCCTTGTTTAGGGGCCCAGCAGTGGCAGTTGTTGGCAGGTGGTGCTGGAAATTAAACTTACAGTCATCTGCTCAGCATTCCAACACCTTAACCACCAGGCTACCACTAGATATCATGTCTATATTTATTTCGTAACACTTTTCAACCCATTTATGAGTTTAAATGGCTTTAATTTGCTGAATATAAACATTTTTTAATATTAATTTCCGCCTGCGTGTGTTTAATAGCAGCTGTTCTGTATTTAGCAGCGTTTAACAGCTTGCTAGGAAAGCGTAGGTGCTTCTGATCAACATCAGTATTAATAACCCTATATTTGTACTAGCATAAAACTTTTAATCAAAATGGAGTTCCTTTAATTTCAAGGAAAATTCTAGAAAGTGTACAATGTTCTTGAATGTGCCTTCAAAGTGCAGCAATGACCTAAATAAAGCCAGAAAGTACGACTAATTCCCAATCACGCTGGACCTCCCCTAACTTTTTTACATAAACGGACCACATACTGACTTCTGAAGATGAATTATATATCGCTGAGCAGTGAATTCACACAGATCTGATGGTGCTTCATCAATTTATTGATCGACCTGTGTGCAATAACCGGGCGAGTTAAACGTCAATCAGATCATAGAGTCCCTTACAAGCACATCAGAGAGAGATTTTAATTTCCTGACAAGACGATTTGCAAGATCAAGCAACAAACTTAGTTTTATCTTTAAAGATGTTTTTCGGAGAAGGAAACTTGCTTCCTAAACCGTCTACGATAAAATGGGGCTTCATTAAGTAAATAATAATTATTAACAACTATCACCGTTACTCACCTATCACCTGTTCCAAACAATCAGATCAAGATTTCAGATCAAGATTTCTTTAGCAAAGTATTTTTGTGTAAAACCAAAAAACAGAACAAAAACTAAGTTAAAAACATCTCCTTTTTATATTTTAAGGGTCCACCTTTATGTTGCTAAGACCATTTAGTTTTTGTTGCTAAGACAATTTGCTTTTAGTCTTTAGCCCTGTCTTTTTCTGTTAAGTGGCTCTTTGTTGTTATTTTTTTGTGTCATTTTGTGTTGTTTTGTCTAGCACCATTTCATTTCACTGTGTACTGCGTCTGCTATATATGCTTAAAATGACAATGAAGCTTCTTAAACTTCACCTGCCAAAATATAATCAGCTCATAGTGGAAAGATTTTCTATTATTATACATATTTTATTAGCTTAAAGCCGATTGTTTGTCTCTGATGCTGAACTGCTTTTCCACATTTTTTACACAAAGTTGAGTCTGAAACTGCAGCCTGTTCAGTCTGAACTTTATTTTATTAACACAACAGAGAAAAGTGTGAAATTAATGTGTCAAAAAACCTCAATTAAAACAGAAAATACACACACTCACACACACTCCTATGGGCAATTTAGAATCACCAATCAATCTAACATACATGTTTTTGGACTGTTGGAGAAAAACGGAGAACCCGGAGTAAACCCACACAAGCACAGGGAGAACATGCAAACTCCACACAGAAAGGAATCGAACCCAGGACCTTCATGCTGTGGGCAACAGTGCAAACCACTAAACCACCGTGCTTTTAATCACAAATATATAAAAATTCTAACTAATGGACAAAGTTAGAAGCAAAGAATAAGCGAGTCAGAGGCAACGGCAGCGGCAATGACATAAGGAAAAAACCCTAAAAAAAACAAGCTCCAGATGGAACCTGCTCTGTCCAGCTGTGCCCAGTATTAGGGACAGAATAATTTTAACAAGTGTTTTATACTATAGAACTTGTCACACTGGAGCTTTAATAGTATAGATAAGTTAAAGGAATGTAAAAACATTTATACATGTTATATTTCTTTTAATTGAAATATTATTAAGTAAAGAAAAAAAAACCTTGAGAGGAACAAAAGTGGAACCCATCCTCATTTGTGTGTTTATAACTTCCTGTCTACAAATATATCCAAGAGACCAGGAAGGTCCGGGGATGCTAAAAGTTGGTCAAATTCATTTATACTCGAATATACTGTATATCTCAGGCTGTGGTATTACTCACACACAAATATACACATATTCTCGGACCATCCAGTGCACCATGGTCTAGATTGGAGGCACGGTCTGGCCCGTCACCTGCAGCAACTCTCCTTGCGCTGAATTATTAATCGCTAATATCATTATGTAGTCACTACTTGTCATAACAATCTACGCTGGCAGAGAGAAACTCAATCTGCTGCAGCCCGCACAGACAATGCCTATTAATTATTGATACGGACTAATTGGCTACAGGGTTTGTGGGGCACAGTTACTTTTGTTCTTCCCACTGCTTGCACCGATTCTTCAAGAAACAATATTATCAGAGGCCCACCTCCCTTTTGGCCTCATGTCAATGAATTAGCAGTTGTGTTGGCCTTCTACCCTTTCCCACTCCCCAACCATCTTCCAGAAGATTTTTTTCTGCCCTCTCGGTATCTGTACTTACCTGAAATTTCATGTTGGTTAATTAATCTTCGCCAGGGTTCTCATGCGTGGTTCAGTATGTACCCACGTTGGGTTTCTAAATAGGTGGGCGTAAAAACATTTACAACTAAGTGTAGTGTGGAGGTTTTTTTCCCATAATTTCCAAAGGTCTAAAAGTTAGCTGATTAACTAAATAATGAATGATCCTGAAATGTAGCTGATTTTCCCTCTTTGTTCCTAGCATATAAATCTAAATCAGCAATATGTCAATGTAAAGAAGTCATAACAATGGTGTAGAGGTCACTTTTAGGGGGACACAAGGAGACAAACAGTTGTCTTTTTCAGACAATTTAAGTGTAATTAAATGCTGTACTTTAATTAACAGCTGTCCACAGGATACCAGGATGTTATAATTGTTAACAGACAGACAAACCAGGCTCTCTCACCACCCAGCGTCAGTGCACATCATCCCTGGAAGTCTAATTGGAAACACCTGATTGCATTCCACACTCACTCTTAATTATCTCTATTTAAACACACACACACACACACACACTGTCTGGTCTCAGATTGGAAATAGAATCTTTTCAAAGTTCAGCAACAAACTCCTCATCACTCCAAACTTTCTACTACTACAGGGGTGTCCAAACTCTGTCCTGGAGTCTTGCAAAGTTTAGCTCCAACTTGCATCAACACACCTACCAGAAAACCCAGTAAGTTTTTGATTAGTTGGTTCAGGTGTGTTGTATCTAAATTCTGCAGGACACCGGCTGTCCAGGACTGAGTTTGGACATCTCTGTATACTATCTTTATTCGGCTCCATTCTTCATCCACCATTGTGTTTAGAACAGTATTCAATATTTCTTCTCTAGCATCTCTTTAGTTCTATGCCCTACTTGTGATTGCTGTGCTGCAAATAAACTGTGTTCACTTACCCCTTTCCTCTGAGTCAATCTGTTACACATCTATTGGACTAATAATGTGTCCAATGGTATGGAACCTGGACCCTCCATGGCTAGCGAATAAAACCAGGGCTTGATATTGATTAGTCAGATGGGTGTGGTAGAAGTAAAAGCTCAAGGTGACCAAGGTGTCGGACTGCTGATTCGAAGATCGTGTGTTTAATTCCTAACACAACTGCTGGGCCCCTAAGCAAGGCCCTTAACACCTAGCTGTCCAGTTGGATTAAAAAAAATACCATAAGAAGACAATAAAAGCATCCACAAGGAAGTAACTGCAACAAGAAAGAATTTCAGGTGGTTGATATCTACCCCCTAGCTATGCCGCCGGGGGTAAGAAGAGTCTAATAAATTGTTCAGAGCATTAGATAAGCTAGAAAAAGTAATTGTAAATCTACCTAGAAAATGGAAATTACAAGGTAGTTGTAGATGGAGGTATAACATAGGTGTACATTTTTACTAGCCTGATTGTCGCTAATAAAATAAACACTGCGAAGCAAGAATCGAAAGCTAGAAACTTCGTTACAGAAGAACCGGGACCAAAGGCAATTTAATTTTTTATCCAGCTCAGCCATTTTCCTCATAAAAAAAAAATCCAAGTGTCTTATCCTTATCTTCAAAGGGATGAAATATTGACCCTTTCTCTCCCCAGGAAAATAAAGTATTCCACACAATGCTCCCTTTTCCTGACATGAAATTCACCGGAGAATAAAACATGACCAGATTCACTAAACACCCAGACACCCAGACTAAAAAAAAATAGGACCTATTTTTATGTCTTGGTGTGAAAAAATATACTGTATGTCCCCAAAAGGATAGGAATATCTGACAGATGTAATTTTGTGAACGTTTGCCTGGCAACAGTTCAAGTTTTAGCCTAGCATTAATTAGCGTATCAATGTCAGCGGAAGTTCTCGTAAGAAGTAGTGTACGAAAAATCCTGAGTTATTGCTGTATATTTAATATTTTATGGTACCAAGATATTAACCGAAAAAACAGTCGACTATTTGTGTAACATGAACCTGTTGTGTTTGGATCCATCACTTAAAGGACTGCATTATTGACCAGCCGTGTGTTTGGATTGGATTTCATTCATTTTGCATGACTTCCCAGCCGATACGATGCCGTTATTTACTCAGTGTCTTGACAGTGATGTCAGATTGAGTCACAGTTAAGAGTAAGTGTGTGACAAATGTGTGTATGTAGTCGGCATGGATGAAAGCAGGCTTGCTGAGTGACTGACACCCAGAGGGGCCCCCCTCAACGTCAGTATCTTCCGACTTAAACGCAGGCTGTTTAGCTGTGGACAAAAGAGTGGGTTAAATAAAAGATCTGTTAAACTTCTTTCCTTGTGTCATCTTCAGTAAACTTTTGATCTTGGGCAGGAACACGGGGTCTGTTCACACACATATTTGCATATTTGGCTGCGTCCGAGAAGGTGCTACGTTAGAGTTACTACTTTCTGATCATAAAAAAATAAAAATTGGATATACTACATCTGCCATGTTGATTTTGTCACATGGCACAAGAAAGAATGTTTTTCTTGCCTAAGAAAAATGTTGCTTTCCGCTATTTTTGGATATGACTTCCCCACAGGCTCACGGGATCATACGTGTACCTCACCTTCCAGGCAAAAGTAGTAGGTCTTTCTGGTTCTTTTTGTGTACTTTTATTTGCATACTAACTATCCAGACATTCAGTAACTGTACTACTCACCCACCATAGGTAATTTATTGAAGCCTGTTCAGAAGCCAAGCACAGGGGCGCCTGAAGAGGTGGACACAACTGTGTAAGCTCTGGACACCCCTGTGGCTACCACAAGTACGATTCTACAGTGGTACAATAGTTTAAGAAAAACTACACTTTTAAAGACTAGTTACCCGCTGATTAAAATCTTATTGTTACATAACCACAAACAAAAGTATATAACACACATTACAATAAATTTATTTATTCTCCATTCAAAATGTTCTTATCCAGAGTGAGAAGATGAAGATGTTGAGGTTGGACATGATTAGTAACGGGTTAATCAGGGGGAGGGCTCATGTTAGATGTTTTGGGGAGAAAGGCAGGGAGTCCAGATTGAGGTGGTTTGGACATGTCCAGAGGAGGGATAGTGAATATATTGGTAGGAGGATGTTAGAAATGAAGCTACCAGGCAGAAGGTAAAGAGGAAGACCAAAGAGGAGGTATATGGATGTGATAAACGAGGACATGAAGTTAGTGGGTGTGAGTGAAGAGGATGTAGAGAATAGGGTTATGTGGAGACAGATGATTCGCTGTGGCGATCCCTAAAAGGGAACAGCCAAAAGGAGAAGATAATTTAGTATTACTCTAAAAACAATTTGGTAAAACTATAAGAGTGTTCTTATTTCTGTATGTGTTTGGCAGTAGCACCCCCTTCCCTTTCCTAATAAAACTCTCAGTTCCTCTGGTCCTGTCCTGTCACTTGAGTCTTTCTCTAACCCCCAGCCGACACAACCGAACCTCTAAATCATACGTAGGGCTTATGGCTTGCTTTCCCAGTAGAATTACCATGTGACAGAAAACAAGCAGCTATCCCTGCTAATCTGCTTTTTAGTGGAATGCTCATTTCCATAATCAAGTCGACAGGTGTGGAGAGGGTGAAAAAGCATGGTTGAATGAAGAGAAGAGGAAAGGTGGAAAGAGCCGAAGTGGGAGTAAGATTGATGGGAGTATGGGGGCTACTCTTGTAAAGAAGAGGCTCTGATTGGAGTTGACAGTCCCACCTGCCACTATCCCCTATCCATTAGCAATAACCATGCTGACCCATGGTCATATTCTAAAAACCTGATCCAAAGCTCACAGTCGTCTGCATATGCATGCACTTTAGGCCAAGACCTGAGCCGGTGGTCACAATAGCATTCATTTCAGCGCAGCCCTTTTAAGCTCCCAGTCCTTCAATTAAGGCCCTGTTTCTATTTTCTGCACTGACCAGTAATTGACTGGAAATTGGTATCCGAAGGTCAAAATGAAAAATATTTTCCTATGCAGCAAACACATTACAGCACTGTGAAATTTCCAGCTTGTAATAAAGTTTGGGTCGAAGCCTAAGGTTAACTTTATTACAGCACCTCTGGAGCAGAGCGAGTTAAGGGCCTTGCTCAAAAGATCACATGGGAAGCTTGATTGTCTTAGGGTTGAAATCTATGACCTTTAAATCAGTGACCCAGAATCATAACCATGGAGCCCCCACTGCCCCCATATGAACTTGTATTGGGTAGACGCCCGTATCCAGAGCGACTTACATTTATCTCTTTTATACAACTGAGCTATCAGTGGTTAATAAGCGTCTTGCTTGGGGGCCTATCAGTGGCAACTTAGTGGTGCTAGAAATCAAACCCTGATCTTCCAGATAGCAGTCCAACAACTTATTTCTATAGATCTAGAAAAATAATTTCAAGCTCAAGATCTAGACCCGGAAACCCTCTAATTGTGCAGTTGGATAAAAATATCCAATAAATGAAAGTCACTTTGGATTAGGGCATTTGCCAAGCGCCCAAAGTGGTTCTTTAGACTTGGTGAGTATTTTATTACACAAAACTGTGGTGGACAACAAGACTCTCACTGATTTTAAGCATTTTCGGCCCATGCTGCGAGTCATGGCAGAGGTTAGGTGAATGGGTGACCCTCTCTGCAGGACAATTTGAAGCATTACCATCTCACTATAATTTGAGGAAATGTTAAGTAACCATACAACTTTCCCAAACAGACACATTAACAAGCCCATAATATTCTGGATTGCTTAATTAGCTAATTAGGTAATTGAAAGTTAGTTACAGCTACTTTAAGCACTTGTCATGTGCCCTTTCACAGCTTTCCAACAATTGGGAATATGATTAGTCGTCTCTCCTGCAGGCTCATAGTAAAGTAAAGTAAAGTAAGTAAAGTGTCCATTATATGTGTGCTTTATCTATTGTTCTTTGCATACTCATCATTCAGACATACCCTGTAATACTCACCTCGAATGCGTACTTTGTGATAGAGTCATGACCTTTTTTTCTTAGGAAGCTAAAGCTAACAGTGTGAGTAGGCTAAGCTAAAGAGAACGACTTAGCCAACCTATTTTTGCTTTTCTCATTTATGCTTCCACAACAATCCATAAATTTGAGGATTCGCTTACAGTTGCAGTGAAATTCTCCGTTTGCTCCAGCTTCACTATGAGTTTGCAGTCACACAAGCCTCTAAAGATTTCGTGACGTTATTATAATTGCTAGCGCCTCTAGCAGCACCCTCGTCTTCGACTAGCAGAGTACATCAGTGATCATATTTAATGTCTTTCCCTGACTTTCTCCCTAATTTAGTCTTCAGTAATTTCCACCCACCAGTCAGACACCATTTTCTACAACTTTTACCCAGAAACTGGTTGTACTTTAGCCCACAGATGCTTCCTGTTGGCACTTGTGCTGCTGTAATTAGCAGGGGAGAGAGAATTCCCTTTTCCCCACCGGAGTGATAAATATCAATGTCACAAGCATCAATATGTAATAGATACGTCCCTGTACACTACGTAGCCTACGACATGGAGACTTTTAACATTTTCCAATGATAATGATAGGTTTGGATTGACATTTTGGTTTTTGGTGCATCTATGCAACTTGCATATAAATATTATAATTTTATAAAAGCCAAGACACAACACTGTTTATGAGACTGTGAAGCATGCTGATGGCAGCACTGTGTTCTAGGGAGGGTTTTTCATCATGTGAACATTCTGAAGAAGATGCAGAACATAAAGTCGGATATTATGAATATATATGTTTTTTATTTGTTCAACTACATCTAGATATATATTTTAATAATTTATAATGTCTTCGCTATTATTATTATTTTTATATAAAATTGAAACGAGTAAAAATCTTTCCTGTTTTGCTGATAGTGTAGAAACAACTGGAAAAATTGTAATAAATCAATAAAAAAAAGTGACACGTGTTGCATTGTGCACTAAATGGGTGCGAGCGACCACCAATCATCAAGTGTCTGCTGATGCATGTTCCAATAATATCTTGCTATTCTAATGATTTCTTTAGCGTGAAATATGAAAAATATTTTTCAACATCATTTTCAGGTCACGCAGTCGTATCATAACTCGTTAATTGGTATTACATTGGTCAAGGATTTAAACCAGGCAATCACAAACCCTTAGAATGTAAGCATTATATCTTGGTCAACTAAGACTCTTCAAGAGTTCGGCAGCCGTCTGTCTATCATAGCTGTCATGTCTCGCCTTAGATCTAAATATAATGCTTATCATACATAACCGTTAAAAGATTCTACAAACAAAAAACCAATAATGGGTGTATTCAGTCCTTCACTGAGTCCTAAAAGCAGACTGTTGCCAGGTCTTATTGATTAGCCTCGTCCTGACTGATCTTAGCTAAATGGGAAATTAATGCTAACTGTCACATTTTTTTGTGATGAAAAACTCATCAATATTTCAACAGCTTGCTAGTTGTTCCCTCATATTGCTCGCAACCCCCCCCCCCTGCCCCCTTTCTGGAACCAGTCCCTCCTCATTACCAGCAGCTTTGAAAACGATCCCAGTATGTAAACATCTTCTTAAAGTGGAACATTCTTCTCCTTATCAGACGCTTTAACTAGAAGAATGTCCATGAACCACATGGATTCGGGGACAATACAAAAACAATGGGGTTTTTTTCCATTTCAATTTTTGCTGTAATGGTCTGTCCATGTCTGTCCAGGATTCAATAGAAACTTGGCAGCAAAAAGGGGAAAAAACAGATACGTTAAATTGATTTATTTATGCAGTTTACAAAAACATTTACTTACTAAGTGACTAAAGTAGATTAAAACCAACACTGTAAATATATTAACATAGAAAAAACTTGAGGCTGTCCAAATCCTGCTATTTATTAATACATTAGGGTTTGGCAAACAAAAGAAGTCTTATCATTTTGTATAGATTAAATACACTGTGCATAATTTACTTAAGTTTTAATATCATTTCTGCTTATACTGAAATTCAATTCAGATTTATTTCCTAGTTTTACAAACAGAACCACACAAATCTTCTGGCACTGTGCTGAAAGCTTCACCACAACATGCTTAGGACCTGATAATGAGCTCTGGATTTAGAGACAGGAGTCCTGTATTGACTAATTGATGCTGTGAAGCAGCTCATGTTTTTTTTTTATAATTTTTTTTAAAAAACCCATAAAGAATATTAAAAAAAATATTCTGGAAATGACCAAATTGATAGCTGATTATTACTATTGTTATAATTTATATTAATAGTATTTTAATTAGCGGTTGAGTCCTTAGGGAGGGTTGGGCTACGGAAAAGCAAAAAGAAACCAATAAGTAACTGACACCCAATGTGCCGAGTGGAAGAAAAAGTATTATCATTATCATTATTATTATCATTATTATTATTATTATTATTATTGTTATTGTTATTATTAAAAAGGCAAATCATATTCACAAAAATGTGCCTCAGCAAAGAGTAATATATGATACCCGGAGAATGAATTATTTCATTAAGATGCAAGAACAAACCGGTTTGCTTCAATTCGAAGGCTGCAGTAACTGAAATAACCGCTTATTAAAACCGTCGTGAGGTAAAAAAAATAAACTAACTGAGGACATGTATCTCAGTATGCTAAACCTTGAGGTGGATGGGCTGGAAGCAGCCCAGAAAAGTGGTAGCTTAGTGGCTAAGCTGTTTTACTGCTGATCAGAAGATCATGGGATCAAAAAAGACTAGGTTGTTAGACTCTGGTAATAGTGCAATGCCCATCCAATGATGTCAGTCATTTTGGTGATTGTAGTTCTCACAGAGTCACAAATCCCAAACAAAACCTACTATTTATCTACTATTTATTTTCTGCAGTGCCATGAAGTAATAATGCTTTTGGCATCAAAGGAAATAGTGTTTCCTCAAGATGTTTATTATCCTTATTAAGGACCGCCCTGATAGAAGGTAAACCACTGAGAATTGAGGTGAAGGATGTCCGTAGAAGTGCGCTGGGGGCTTGGAATTCTGCCTAATGGAGAAATCAAGATGCACCCAATGGAGGTAAAGAAGCAGCAGACGGAGAGAGTGATGGGACGGTGGGGGTAGTCACCCAGCTGAATGGCCTCATAAAATAATCATCAGCTAATCATCAGCAGTCGCTTTTTGACGAAGCATGGTGATGGTCAGTGGCATCTGCAAAGGGGGTGTCAAAGCAAAGCCACTGTTCGCACTTCAATGCCCTCTATACTGGGACACACACTGGCACGGGGCAAAAAGCTCTCTGGTTTAAAGGCAACTCAGCAAGAAAGCTTTTTCAGCCAGTGGGGAGGAAGAACAGCACTAAAGTATGAGGGCTATCTTGAAATATTAATGAAGTTGAACGTTTTTGCAGGAAGGTAATTGTTTTCTTTTTTCCATCCTGGATGCCATCACCAAGACAAGGTCCCCATTGCACTAGTGCAACATTAGAGAGTCCCCACTAATAGTCCAGAAAACGGACATGTAAGAGGCAAACCAGAAAGGCAAAGACAGATCAGTACTCTGGTCTAGTTTGCTCAAAAAAAGCAAAAAAACAACACATGCTCAAATGCTGCCAGGTTTGTTGAGATTAGGTGTAGGTATATATACAGTGGTGTATATACCAGAGTATGTTTTAACAGGGGGGGCAAACACTTTTTTACACAGGGCTATGTAGTTTTGGATTTAGTTTTCCCTTAATAATAAAAACCTTCATTTAACAACTGCATGATGTGTTTACTTGCGTTATCTTTGACTAATATTTACATTTGTTTGATGATCTGAAACATTAAAGTGTGACAAACATGCAAAAAATAAGAAATCAGTAAGGGGTTAAATACTTTTTCACACCAATGTATATAATGATAATAAACATTTCGTTTGTTTCTTTAGGGCAACTATTGATGCTAAGCCCTAGCTCAATTGTTAAGGTGAGGGACCCCCCCCCTAATCAGAGGATTGTGGGTTCAAGGCCCAGGACCACCAAGTTGGCACTACTGGGTCCCTAACTTGTAATCAACTTCTCATTTTATTAAAAAAATTATATAAAATGTAAGTCGGCAGTGGACCAGCATTGACATGTATGTAATTTGATTGATATTTTACCCAAATCACCTTAAGATACAATTGAGTCCTTTTGTAGTTGAGGTCTTGATCAAGAACCCAATCGTGGTCAGGCTTGAATTTAAACCTTTGTCCAATGCCTTGACCAACTGGCTCTTGGTAAAGCATTGCTTCTTTACATCTAGTCAATTCAATTCAATGTTATTTGTTTGGCGCTTTTTACAATGGTGATTGTCACAAAGCAGCGTTACACAATCAAAGAGATTCTAAGATGCAGAAATCAGTTTGTCCCTGTGAGCAAGGCGACGGTGGCAAGGAAAAACCCCCTGAGAAGGAATAGGAAGAAACCTTGAAAAGAACCAGACTCAACAGAGAACCCATCCTCATTTCGGTGAAAAACAGGTATCAGGAATTATGTGTGTGTTATACACTGTGTGTGAGTTATACACTGTGTGTGTATCATAAGTCCTCTGAGAACAACCGGAAGGTCTTTACGGCAGAGTGGAAACATCCTTGGTCCCCCTGGTGATGTGTTCATCAACTGGAGGCGGGTCACACAGAAGATGATTTTACATCTAGGATTCCCTGAGTCCTGAGCTTAGGTTACTGCTCTTGTGGAAATTTGCATGATCTACAGGTTACTTGATTTCCTCCCACATTCTGAAATCATGCCCCCAACAACAACAACAACAAACCCACCTATAGCAACCCAATCTCTCCTGGACTCTAATGGGAGGAAAAGCAATAACATTGAACGCTGCTTTATCCCGTCTCGAGAAAAACTCATTGACTGCCACTTAGTTTTGAGGATATGAAACATCAACAACCTGTAAAGGTCAGAAATCATCACTCAGTTCTCATCTTTCCATCTCAATCGAGTCAAAGTTCTGATAGAGCAGGCAGAGCAAGTGCAAAGGCCAAGCAGAGCGGTTCTGGCAGAGTGAAGGTGAGATAAGGAGGGAATGAGTGATGGGTGGAGAGAGGCAAAGGACAAGGCCCGCTACACTCAGCTACAGGAAAGCTGCAATCAATAATTCACATCATCTGTCACCATACGCTTCACTGGACCACTCAACAAACAGCTCAGACAAATTAAAGTAAAAACACGCAAGAGTCAGGCAGCTCAACCTACTCGCTGCCCCAAACCCATAACAGAGAAACACAATACACAGCCCAAAGGTACTAACGATAATGTCCACCTCACACAAGCAGAATGTGTAGCTAGACCAAGACAACAACATTCATCAGGGTGGTTGGTAAATGTATTTTAACATTGTCGAAATAAACGCTAAGGTGCATATAGGCAACAAAGTAAATTTAATGATGAAAAATTTTTACGATGTCATCACAAGATAAATATTGTAATGATATAAAAATGTATTATGCTGTATGTTATTAGCACAGACAAATCTTTTCATGATCCACATCTGACCTTCAGGTATCTCCAGCAGCCCTCAGGCTAAATTGTGATTCTGATTTTGCTGGTGATTTTAGGCTCATGCAGATGTTACGGGGCATCTTTAATTTCACACCCTGCTGAGTGCTTGCCATCTTCCTCTGCTGATGGAAACATACACGATGCTCTGTCAATCAGCACAGCTTTCGATGTTCAACAGAAATTGTACTTAGGGGAAAAGAGGTTCGCCAAAGATTTTTATGGTTTCTGACAATAGCTGGGGTCAATTTGGACCAATTCGGGGAAGGTGGTGCTCAAACCTTGTGAGTAAAACAATGCCTACAACTATCATCTCCATGATTGCAGGATTAAAAACGCTGGATATAATGAATTTATGGACGTTTATGTAAACACCAAATCCAAATAGAGAAAGTCTCATGTAAACAGTCAATCCGGAAAATGTCAATCAGTCGAAACATTTTGTGTAATTTTTCAATCATTCTTGAAAATGTGACTAATGTACAGATTGTGGTGTAGCACCTGTTTCTCAAACTTCTCTTTCTGGCTGTTATATTCAACATGAACCAGTCCTGAGTTCAGATCCTGCTGGTAGCTTGTTAGCCGTTTGCTAATATAACTTTATATTCACAGAACAACATCTCAAATATCGATGTCCCCAGAGAAATTCAGAGGATCTTAAGCACTTGAGACTCCAAGACCATGATCTCCTCTGAGGCTCCAAAAACTGGACATTTTGTTCAACAAAAGGGAGGCTTGACGCTGGTGGCAAAATCCCTCTGCTTTAAAAGATACTTTCCTCTCAGCCACACAAGCCCCTGAGCAAAACCTTGGAGATGCATCAATATTTGAAGTGGTACTTAATGGACAAAAACCCATGACCGAGTCACCTGAAAGGATGGAAAAAGGGGTCAGTCCAGCTGTACAGACTGCAACCTTACTGTCAGAGGAGCTGTTTTATGTGTAGATGAATAGTTTGCTTGCCAAAAAGAACCATCGAACGCATTTTATTTCCTAAATACTTATGGTTGTGGACAAGTCTCTCAGATTATTGGTTAATCTATATCCTAACATATAGTCATATAGGTAGTATGGGGCAGAAAAAAGAACTATCACTTTCTGTGATAGGGTTAGAGAGCCTCCAGAAATCCTAGACAAAGAATCGTTATCTTTTCATAGTGGTATCTTAGTGGTTAAAGTGTTGGATTGATAATCGAAAGATCATGGGTTCAGTTACATGGGTCCACCAAGCTGCCAAAACTGGGCTGCGAAGCAACGCATCTAATGGCTAAAACGATAACGATAACCAATAATTAATTTCTTCTCATAGCCGATTCCGATATAGATACTCATAAACAATAAGTTTACATTTTTATATTATAATATTTGAGATTTAGCATAAAAAATCCAAGATACACTAATGAAACTGATATTTTAGTAGTTCTGGTCTAATTATAACAGCAAACAGATCACCAGGAATAATTTTTTGTCAATTTTGTCTACATTTTTTGTTCAAAAATGAATAAAATTACATGTTTGTAATTGAAACGAAACACCTGCCAGTTGTATTAAGAAAAACCAATATTATTAACCAACCCAATGTATGTATTTCAGATCTGGCCCAATCTGGCATCCTTGGACAGAAACCGGCTCAACCTGGGCGGGAACCCACTCAATCTGGCAACACTGGCTGCAGTCACTTGCACTCAGAAAGCGGATGAATTTTGAATAAATCAGACTGATTGATTAATTTACCAGAAAACTTTATGAGATCTATTTATCAGATTCCTTTCATTTATCGGAGCAATAAAAATGATGCCATTTTTACTCATTATCTGTCTAATCAATATTATGCATCTCTAAACCAAAGTCATGCTGGAGAGGTAAGTCTTGAAGGACTAGTTCTGGGAATCTATGGCCTATAGACCTTCATTGTGGTACCATCACTGGTCCATTTTCTCCCAACACCAGGATGCTGTTTAATTATAGTACATTTTTATTAAGGGTGAATATTTGAGCAGATGTGTGTGCATGGTGCACTGTGATGGACTGGGATGGTATATCATGATATACTCCTGCCTCATGCCCAAGGATCAGCTCTAGACTGGGGTGAAGCATTTACTCAAGTAACTGCACTTCTAGAAAAATGTAACAAATAGAAAAATAAACTAATTAAATAAGTATTGAGAATCTATGACATCGTAAAACTTATTTAATCAGCAAAACGCAACCAATGATTTATAAACGGAATCTTAAAGAAACTGGACACTGTTATAGCGGAGAGTCAGAAAGTGACTCTCCTTCTGCTTCTCTCTATATCACAAAGGGTTCGGTTAACAAAATCAATACGGCTGTGCGTGTGAAACCAGGCTTGCTTCAGGTGAGGCTTTTTTCCCTGGCGTAAAGACACACAGACATTAATTATTGAGCTGCCCGGTGCTCCGGCAGGTCAGAGGTTAGACACCAGCACCCGATGGCACTCAATATGCTCCTGTACAGCAGATCCTTGGGAAAACTAGACAAAAAGAGTCATGCCCTAAAACTTGGCTATATATTTACTGAATTATTCTCTCGTTAACTTCCAATTAACAACAGTTTTAAATGATTAAGTTAAATACCTTTGTGATTACATTAATGTTAGACAGTTTCACACTTAATGAGTCAAAGGGGTTTTCTAGTGTAAAAAAAAGGTTCAATTTTCTTTCCAAGTTATTAAATCCTATCAGCCAGTTTTACTATCGATCACAGATTTTGAAAAAAGTGTAAGAATATTGATGGTGTCAAAGATTGTGTGGGAACTGTTTATTGTAGCGTAGCAGTGTTAAAATACACAACGTACTTCTGGTTTGTCAAAATTGGAAAAAAGTCATTTTACACACTGGTTGGAATTTATTCTCATAATTTCGACTTTATTCTTGAAGTATCTGGACTTTAGGCCGGTGCTGTGGGTAGTGGGTTAAAGTGCTCTGGGCAAATCGGGGTTAATTCCAGCTCTAGGCTTTTCCGGGTCCACCCTCTCCCCCACTTTACCCCTATCCTATCACTCAAGGCTCTAAAATGCTAAAAAACTAATTTTTACTTTATTCTCGAAGGATTACGACTTTAATTTCGGAACTTTTATTTTATAATGTCACTAAAACTTCATCATAGCTTTCTTTATTCCGAATAAAGATTCTATAATAATAAAATGAAAGCTGAAATTTTTCTTATGCTTATGACTTCCCTACAATGATCATGTTCCAAATCAATAATTAATTATAAACTCAGTCCGATTTAATCCTACGTGAAAGATTCCTGTACCTTATTTTCCACCTGGAGACATGTAATCTCTGAGAAAAATGTAGAAACAAAGACATCCTGTCTTTTTTTAAGGCTTACATCAATGCGTTCTGGTTTAAGGGGCCATATTTTAAACCTGTCCCCCTCCTCCACCCTCATACCAATTCATATATCCGAGCTCTCTCCAGCCCAACCTGGTCCCAAGCTCTGGGTCCATTAAAGGGACGGCTGATGCGTGTAGCGTTAAAGGGAAAGGCAGGCCAGTTGCAGGCCCCATGTCTGGACCGGGGCTGCTTCATGAAATATTGAATGCTCGTGTCCCTTCAAGAAGCTGCCTCGCTCATTTTTGGTGGAGGAAGGTTGATTAATATTTTAAACCGCAATCTCCTGCTTGACAAACTCTCCCCCATGATTGGGTAGGAGCGTCTCGCTTCCCTCCGCTTCACTCATCTACCCCACCATCACTCACACCCTCGTCTTCTAGCCCCCCCCATTTTTAACCAAATTTCATTTATGGGGAAATTAATTACGGCCGATGATTTTGGCTACCTTCAACCTCTCAGCTCACCGGTTCTCCGTAAGGGCCCTGGTGGTCCCACCGAATGAAGTAGCATCCATTTTTTATGAAGAGCAGGTTATCCTATTTAGTTAGATTAAAACAGACGATGAGAAAACTGTACTGAAGGAACAAGTCAGGCGGAAAATGCAGCCTTCCAGGTTCCCTTCTATTTTTTTAGGATATTCAGATTCCCAGAAACATCCACATTTTGCCGTATAAAGCAGAAGCAGTGAACTCGACCTGCATTCATTCACTGTCCCTTTGTTCCTTTGCTCAATTTTTTATGAGTCTAACGACATCTATTTAGATCAGAGGTCCCCAAACTATGGAACAATGCAGATCTAGAACAATGCAGATCTTTTAAATCTAGGTTTTGCTTATATCCTAACTGTATTTAATAATAAAGGTTGCCTTTAAAACTAAAATCCCTTACAGAACCTCAGAAATGGAATCGCACACAAATCTAAATATCTCTGAGTAAAATATTTTCATACACTTCAGATTTCACTTGTGTTCTACAAATATTTGGCATACAAAAGCTGCAATGACCGATCCACAAACATACACACACACATGCACACGAAAAGGTTTATGTGTTCCGAGGGCGCTGAGTGCATCTCATAACATCCCTGTTTGAGGACAAGGCCACAGGGAAAGCGAGCGAGTAAAGGATCGATGAGAAAGTCGTGTCTCTGTCATCTGAAAATGAGGCTTGTTGCTGAAGAAGCAGAAGAAACACACATGCAGTCAGGCAGAAAGACAGCGAGCCTCCTGCTGCTCCTCTCAGCATGCGCTAATGTTCCGCGTACAAACACACACATACAGTACACACAGATACGCAAAAGCACAGCAGACACTCGATCAGCCGTAAACTGGAAGGTGACAAATGTCAAGTGTATACTTTTGCCACCATTGGAGTGATTGCAGTGTGATGCGGCTGTGATTGCAGTGTGATGCGGCTATGATGCTAATTTTCTTCTGCTGTGATTTCAGAGTAATGCCACTGTAATGCGGATGTGATTCGGCTGTGATATGAATGTGATGCCATTTTTATACGGTTGTATTTGCAGTGTAATGTGGCTGTGGTGCGGTGTGAAGCGGCTGTGATGAAGTTAACATGCAGCTGTATTTCCAGTATAATGCGGTTGTGATTGCATTGTGATGTGGCTATGATGCCATTTTTAATGCTCCTGTGATTCCACTATGATGCAGATGTGATTCCGTTTATATGTGGCTGCATTTTCAGTGTGATGCGGATGGTATTGTGGTGTGATGTGGTTGTGATGCTGTTTTTTTGTGATACAGATGTGATATAGGTGTGGTGCAGCTGTAGGAATTCCTTGCATTAGGTTTATATAAGAATGTCCTGCATGTATACGCTGAATTTGTTCATCCGGACTGTAATGAGCTCAGTGAAAGGTTGTGTGTTTGCTTGATCCTTCCAAACCAAGCAATTAATTAAGATTACAGATGTCAGATTTGTTTGATTTGAGTCTTTGATATGTTGTAATGTGTGCTAATTAGGGACATGCTAATGAAAATCACATTTGCTAATTAATTTTGCTTCACAGCACTTCCGTACCGCACACGTGACCAAAGCCTGATCGTCTGTATATCATCGCAGTGTAAATCATGTTCCAGTCCCCGGGGTTGTTAGCGCTAAAAGACAGCGCATAGCAAAGGCCAGGC
This sequence comes from Bagarius yarrelli, assembly GCA_005784505.1. Classification (NCBI taxonomy): domain Eukaryota; kingdom Metazoa; phylum Chordata; class Actinopteri; order Siluriformes; family Sisoridae; genus Bagarius; species Bagarius yarrelli. Next base: position 1,795,488 of record VCAZ01000078.1, read on the forward strand.
AATTCCCACAGAGGATTCCCAGCGTCTGTGGCATGAGCCGCCTGCCGCACACAATCAAACTGTAGTCCACTAGAGGTTAGCCAGAGACGTGATTAGCTTCATCAAAAGGATGACGGAAGCATTGTAATTGATAAAATTTGCATTTTGTTTCTAGACGCATGCCTTTGTTAAAACTGAAGAAATCTAAACGCAGTAAAATGAAGCTTAGCTTAGCAATTTAGCAGCTGATTTCACTGTTTTAACCAAATGCCAAGAGAACAATCATGTTTGAATTAAGCTGCTAATTTGATTAATTGCTCAGCCGGCCACCTTTAAAAGTGTTGTTGCAGTTAAAAATAGACAGATAATGTTACTTTTAGTACAAGCTTAGACTGTGGGAGAAAACCGGGGTATCCCGAGTAAACCCACGCAAGCATGGGGAGAACATGCAAACTCCACACAGAAAGACGTCTGCAGCAGATACAACCCCGCAACCTCCTTGATGTAAGGCAACAGTGCTAACCACTAAGCCACCATGCTGCCCGACAATTGATACAACAGCTAATTAGCAAATACCCTAATAAGCGTCAGTGGAAAGGCATAAGAATTAGCATGACTTCTAGACATTATCTGCATCATCGGCCTGATCAACTCAGGGCTAATAAGAACGAAGCACTGGATGTTTGAAAGCAGAGCAATCCAAACTTGGGGAAGTGGTGGCTCATGGTTAAGGTGTTGAATTACCAACTGGAAGGTTGTGGGTTCGATTCCCAGCTTGACCAAGCCACCACTGTTGGGCCCCTTAACCCCCAATTGCTCAGGATAAGGGCGTCTGCTAAATGCTGCAAATGTAAATGTAAACCTTCAGGTATATTTAGGATGTGTGGTTGTGTGTGTGTGTGTGTGTGTTTGGCACATGCCATGATGAAGTGACAAATGGGGGAGACCCGAGCCGAGACCTGTGCCAACGCATACTGCAACGGTCCACCATCAGCGAGGGGGCCGGGGGCTTCATTAGAAGGAGCTGGAGGCTGACCCTGCCTGGGGATCTGGGGGCACTATGGGGTGAAAGAGAGAAGGCAAAAACAGAGTAAGCTGCCAAGCTTCTCCCCTGCCCCCGAAGCCCCCTCCCCTTCTAGCCGACCTCCCAGATCTCAGGATGGAGGAGCAGAAAAATCAACAGCGCTCCCCTTTGAAGCTGTCTTCTTCTCTGTTTCTCTTTCTCCACGCGCCCCTTTTCCCGTGGATCTTATGAATCATGCATGCAGCACATGCCCTCCGACACACACACACACACACCCCTTCATTTTTTTCTTTCTTTCTTTTTCTGTCTTTCTTTCTATTTGTTTTAGACAGCCTGCTTTAGAAAAGGCATGAAATGGGCAACAAACGATGAGCACCTATTTGTGTCATGGCTTCTGAGGGCACTTATCATCAGCCATCAGCCATGTTTTACAAATTACTTAACATTGTTGCTCTGCTACACACATACACACACGTACACATCAGATAATATTCTCTATTAATATTGTCTTATTTATAATTTTCACCTAACTAATGAACAAGCTACAAATTGTTATTAACTGGATATTAAAGGTTCGGTTGCACTGAAACTCTGCCAGGATTGCAGCTTCCACTCTGGTTTGCATTCGCCCAAGGAATCTGGGTTGTTGACTGAAGGATGGGAGGGTTCAAGAGCCACTACTACCAAGCTTCCGCTATTAGATACCTGCGTCCTGCCCTAGGGGTGTTGTGTAATAGCTGACCCTGCACTTTGACTTCAACTTTCTAAGCTGAGATATGTGCACTTTTTTGGGGCAGTGGTAGATCAAATAGTTAAGGCTGCGTTGTTGATGGGAAAAAGGTTCAAGCTTCGCAACCGCCAAACGGTCACTGTTCGGCCCTTAAACAAGGTCCTTAAGGCTGTCTGCATCAGGGGCACCATATAATGGCTGACACTGTGCTCTGACCCCAACCAGCTGAGAAATTTCACTGTTCACTAATGTGCCCAATTCTAACATCACATACTTGTTTCTGATTGGACATTAACTATTATTTTTGCTTTTGTGTTAAGGTCCTTGCTCAAATACCCTACAGTGGCAGCTTAGCAGTTCTGGATTTTGAACCTCGATCAACAACCCAGAGTTTCACTGTTTTTTGCTGCTTTGTTTTTGGTTTTATTAAAGTGATACCAGCAACATCATACAGTCAAATTGGTTATATCCTGCTTTTATTCCGGTGGCCCCACAACAAAGCAAAGCAAAGTCTTTAAAAAAATTTAGATCAAGTCCCTGATGACCTTCCTCCTGAGCCGAGATTCTCACCATCTGTTTCTCAAGCTTTTTCTTCAGGAGATACACTGGTCCGGGTTCTGGTCTGGCCTTGTATAAAAGGACACGACAGGGTAAAATAATGCAAGAGAGACCAAAAATAAAGAGTCTACGCCCTCTAAAAAGAGGACTCCAAGCATGGCAAGTTTGATCCGCCTTCCAAGACATGGGCAGGACCCACCAATCAAAAGCAGCGATGACCAGCTTGTTAGTGACTAATTATAAACTCTGTCAGCTCCTCCTCTGGGGATCCAAACCAAGATCTTCTGATAAGTGAGGGATAAACACCATCTGTCTTGAACCTGCTCTTCAGAGAGATGTCTGTGTGTCCTGCTTTAGGTCTCGGGGTGTTTTCATGGGTTGTCCAGTGAGATCCTTTTAACTCCAGCCAGCTTGAGGAACCACTTCACTTGGCATGTTGTTTACAGGAAGTGGCACAAATGTCTCAGACCAAGGGGAAGTTTAAACGCTTTAATGGTAAAACCCTAGAATGATGTGCTCTTATTTCACGCTTCTGATCAGTAATTTTCCAAAATAAATAATTCAAGGTGCTAAAACGTTGATGAAGTATCCTTAGAAGCACATGTTCTAAGGAGGAATCATGAGGGCTGGAGCATGAAGGTGTGGGTGGAGGATGGTGACCCCAGTACAGACCGGATGGAGAGGAAGAGGAAGCGTGAGAATAAAGGAAGAAAGAAATGAGGGCGGATAAGGGGAGGGATAGAGGTGTGGCAGCACGGACCCAGGGAATCAGACCCTTAATTGGTACTTAAACACTTGCGGCGTGCTGAACTGTTGCTATCATAAGAAATTGATGAATTAACCGAGAGAGAGAGCGAGAGAGTGTGCGAGAGGCTTCTAAATGTTTTAAGAGGATAACTTACTTGGGCAAAACAGCTGTTTATGCATTATTTGTGCTGAGAGCCATTTACCACCGTTTAGGAAGGAAGCGAGGCCTGAGTTTTGAGGAGACACCCACAGGAGCTGCTGCCTGGGAGGACAGAACGCAAGGATCGTTTATGGAGAAAAAGTAAAAGATGAAAAAATCATCAATTGGTCGTTCTGTTAAAGACTTAAAGACCAACACTGACACCAGGGAAAGGATCTCAGTATTTTTGGGCAGAGCAACACTCCCTGAAGAACCATCTGGGTACGCAATTATAGGTTAATTAAGGTTAGAAGTGGGGTTTTTGTAGAACTTTTTAAAGTTTGAAGCAACTCACCTGAGAAACAGGATTTTCCTTAGAAAAGTGTGGCTTGCCATGGTCGAAAATGGTGGAAAGCTGCCATATACATTCACACACAAGGGCACCGCTAACAATTTTGGGCCCTCTACACCCTCACACCCATTCCACACTTAACATACTATTACATTACTGCTAGTACTGTTATTAATAATAAAACAGATCTCTGGTGGCCCCCACAGTACGTGGGCCCTTAGAATCATCCCAACTATTCCCTTCTTAGCGGCACCACTGCACACACGCATACTAAAGTTGTCCAGCCTGCATGTCACTCTACCTGAACAAACGACTGAATGATATAAGGTGGAAGACGAAGAGACAGTGACAGGACTGCAGACTGCAGTGACAGGAAGAGCGAACGTCTCTGTTGTCACCTGTTTCTCCTTCATGTATCTGCAGCTCCGTCTCTCCCTCAGTGCCTCAGGGCGACAGTCTGCTCTGTTTCAGCCGCTGCTGATGCTAATCGGGCCTGAAAGATGAAAGTTTGCCCTCTGTTTGTTCTTTAACGTGGCATTTTGTCTGTCAGATGCCTGCGGGTGACCGACCACGGATAAGCCGCCTACACGAAGGAGTCGTACACCGATTCCAAAAAAAAACTGGGATGCCATGTAACATCTACTTTTTTTTTTTTTGCAAATCCCATAAACCACATTTTATTCACAATTAAACATGAAGAAACACGTCAAATGTGTAAACTCAGAAAAGAAGAAAAGATAATTATGAAATAATGAAAAGTAAATTCAAATCATTACGTTTTGTTTTTAAAGAAAAAATATATATTAAAATTATTTTTAATTAAAAGGTTTATTATATCGGTAGCACGGTGGCTTAGCAGTTAGCACTGTTGCCTCACAGCAAAAAGGTCCCAGGTTCAGATCCACTGCAGGGGTCTTTCTGGGTGGACTTAGCCTGTTCTTCCTGTGTTTGCATTGGTTTACTCCGGGTTTTCCAGTTTCCTCCCATAGTCCAAAAATAGTAGCACAGTGGTTAAGGTGGTGGATTGCTAATTGGAAGTCGCTCTGGTTAAGGTTGTTTGCTAAAAGTAAAAGTAAATGTAAATGTAAAAAAAATGTATCTTATATTGATTTGTGATTCTAAATTGTTCATAGGAGTGTGTGAGTGTGAGTGTGTGTGAGTGTAAGTGTGTGTGAGTGTGTGTGTGGTTATTTGTCTGTATGTTGCCCTTTGATGGACTGGTGATCTGTCCAGGTTGTATCCCTGCCTTTTACCCAATGACAGCTTCCTCTTTAGGATCACAGGGATCTGTGGGGATCTGGACAATCGATAGTTGGACAGTTTAATTATTGTGCGAATGGAAAACATATGTAAAAGTACAAAACACAATTTCACCGCAAACAAATTCGTAAAGACAAATGAGCTTTAATTTTCGAGAGATATATAGAATTAAAAAATGACAACTTAAACAATTGGGTTTTTTTTGCAGTAAAAAAAAATCATCACTCGTTCACTTTTGGTTAAAATTTCCTGCATTTTGAATCGACTTTTCTTCCTCCAACCGTCTGATCGTTTTGTTGTCTGTGTGAAATTTCTTGCTGGTTGGCGTGTGGTAGCAACTGCTCATCACCATGAGACGTTGTGATGAATGTAACTTTCTGTTGGTAGGGAATCAAACGAATAATTTGTCTACCTTAATAACAAAGAGGGATTTCAGTTTGAAAGGCAACCTTAATTTATCAAATACATATATGATATGAGGAAAACATAGATTTAAAATTACATTTTAAAAATATTGCCATTGTTTAGTGAACCCGTCTAAATGTAGGGTGGGACGTATTCAGTCCCTGGACCTCAGTTCGGTAAAGATAAATAATCTGGGTGGATTGGATTAATTAATCCAAATATATAATCTGGATGGATTGGATTAATTAATTTAAATATATAATCTGGGTCGATTTGATTAATTAATTTAAATATATAATCTGGCTGGATTGGATTAATTAATCCAAATATATAATCTCGGTGGATTGGGTTAATTCAAATATATAATATGTGTTGGATAGGATTATTTAATCCAAATATATAATCTGGGTGGACTGGATTAATTTATTCAAATATATAATCTGGGTGGACTGGATTAATTTATTCAAATATATAATCTGGGTGGACTGGATTAATTAATCCAAATATATAATCTGGGTGGACTGGATTAATCCATTCACTGTAATTGAAAGAAACAGAATTTCTCACTCAGACTATTAGTTTCTCCTACTTCCACAGCTCTGTCCCTAAAGTAAAAGCCCCAAACCCTAAGTGCCCAAGGGGTCTCATCACCCGAAACATCATCATTCAGGTCTTCGCTCTTTCCGGGCAGTCAGAGCTGTGATTAGCTGACAATTTATTCCCTGCCTGCGATTGCGAGGCTGGGCGCCCAAATGGTAATGTGTTTAAAATGTCAGCTGAGAGGTAAGGATCTCATCAACCTTTGGTCACCCGGCCGCTTTGAATATTCTTATTGCCGTCATGCATTAGTGATAAGCTTTTGAAAAGTAAGTCAAATTTAACCTTCACCATACCTAGCCCACGTCATGAATATTAACCGGGGCTATTATGTGTACACGATCTGAAAGAATTTAACCTCGCAGCACCAGGATCCGTAACCGGTTCCTCACGGCAGGGGGGGTGGGTGGAGGGGTGTTTAGTGCATAAAAATGGTGTTTGTCCAGGTAAAGAGGGAAACGCCTGGCCAGATTAATGGGAAGTCTCTACAAACAGTCCCCTAGAGAGGGATAGTAATTTACAGAGCTTTCAACAATCAGGAGAGGAAGTGTTTGCTCAGGCATGGAGATGAATAAACGCACAATTTCAGCTAAAAGAAGAAAAAGACGCTTGAAATGAAAGGAAAACGTACATAAACATGCAGGACACTGCTTTTAGATTTCATCATCAACATATTGTGGTTTTATAGATACATTTAAGTATAAATAGAAAACATGTATGCTTGTTTTTCCTCTAATACTGGAGTTCCCAAGAGCAGGTACGACCCGTCCTCATATTTTTAGTTTTTTATTTTAAATTAATGGGCTTTTTTTCATATCATATCTGTATTTGATAAATAAAGGTTGCCTTTCAATCTAAAATACCCATTTAGTTATTAAGGTTGATTAATTATTTGTTTGATTTGGTTGAACGTTCTATAGTGATGAGCAGGTGATACCACACGCCAATCAGCAAGAAAATTCACACAAACAACAAAAACGATCAAACGGTAAAAAGACAAATGTCGATTCAGAATGCAGGAAATTTCACCAACAGTTGACGAGGGATTATATTTGTTTGTCTCGAGTGTCATTTTCATCTTTTTATTTTTTTATTCACCTCTCAAAAAAGTTAAGCTTATTTGGGGGGAAGTCGTAGCTTCTTGGTTAAGGTGGTTAAGGTGTTGGACTGATACCAGAATGACCGGGGTTCGATTTCCAGTACCACCAAGCCACCATTGTGGGCACCTGAGTAAGGCCCTAAACACCAATTGCTCAGTTGTATAGAAGAGATATATGTAAGCCACTCTGAATAAGGACGTCTGCCGAATGCAGTTAAAACAAAATAATGCACTAATTTAGCATTAAACCGCCAAAATGAACACATTAAAAATAATCAAATCACTCCAAAAAAACAGGTTCACTCTGAAACATAGAGTTTTTTTACAGACCTTCCCTTTTCACGCCTCTTTTACATTTAGGTGGCCCTCACAAAAAAACGTTCGGGGACCGCTTCTCTAATGTAAAAGGTGAAATAAATGTAAGAAAGGAATTAAAAGCTTTATTTCTCGTTGGATTGGTTTGAGCGCCGTGTCGATCACTGGGAATGCTTTTTTTTTACTTCTTGCAAAATTATTAGTGAGATCATATTTGTACGCAAGAACCATTCTTCAAAAAACAGACCAGTCGATACAGAGACTAGACTCGTGTCCTCCAGCCCCACACCCGAATTCAACTAATCTACCAAGCAAATGGAGCACAATTCCCTGGGGCCTGCTCTGTCCCTTTGATTTGATAACGCTGAACAGCTTTGGCCTGTCGTCCTGAAAGCCACACTGATCTTCTGCTTAAGCTGTAAAAAGGCCGAGCTTTATCGTGTTCTGTTTATTGATTCGGAGGAAGACTGGGAATCGTGGCCTCATTAGCAGCAGCAGCAGCAGCAAGAGGAGATGAAGCCGCAATCCGCTGCCCCGCCGGCATCCTTTCTCCAAATGTTACTTATCCCCTATTTTCCGAGAAGAAATCTGGACTAATTATGAGCTCAGCTGTGCACTCTGGAAAGTTATTGTACATGCCAGAACACACAAGTACAATTTCTTTTCAATCCCACACAGGTACACAGAAACCAGATGTATGATGTATGCTCGCACCTCTTCACAGCCCCACCAGCCCAAATCCTGAATTGAGATCATCTATCAATCTGTCTGTCTGTCAATTGACTTTCCTCTCGACGCCCTTGTTTTTTCCTCTGGTGTTTTATTTAGCTGCACTTCATCTGACAAGGGAATTTCTTCCTCCCTTTCTTTTTCCCTCTTCGCTGCACGCTTCCAGCTACCGCTATCGATTTGGCGAGGGGGGCGCACTCACTATTCCGCAAGCGGGGCCCTGTTTCAGGCTTCCATCTTGCAAAGGGAGGATTGATCCTCTGTCTTTCTATCTCTCTTTGCCTTTCTTTCTGTCTTTTTCTCTCGCTCTCTCTTTCATGCTCTCTCTGGCCTGTTTTTCACTTTTCAAAGAACTTTATCGAATAAAACCAACAGAAAAAAAAGAAAGAGGTGAGTAAAAGAAAAGAAAAAGAGGAGGAGAAGGAGGAGCATCAAGAGATCCTGTGTGATCAGGAATCAAAGAATTCCAAATGCCTGCTGGGTTCCAGCAGCAGGAGATTCAAGGGTTTGGCACTTTGATGGTGGGATTCCAGTCAATGGACCTCAGCGAGGGTCACCAAAGTTGATGTTCTGACCACGTGTCTGTGGGTAAGAGCACACGCCTTCATACAGATTAGGTTAAAAAAGTGCTGGAAAGTCTCCGCCTTAGGGATCTGATCGTTGTCCTCACTTACACCATTGTTCCACATGTCTCCCGAGCAGCACAACAGAGTCGGGACCAAGCCACGATCTGAATTAAACCCACTATCTGAATTAAGGGGGCCCAGCTCAGGGGCCCTGCATTGTCAGCTAGCAGTGGCAACACCATAACCACTAAGCTACCACTTCCACATCTGTTCCATCTGCAGAAAACTACCAAATTTATCCAATTGTGTGCGATCTGGCAGCACCGGCACGTGGGAATGGATTTGTAAAGTTAAAACCCGGTCATTAATAAACAGTGCAAACAAAGCACTAATTAACACACACTGTAGGCAGCCTCCCATGAGCTCGTCTTTTCGTCATTAGCGAGGCAGCGTATGCGTTATGAGCTCATCATAAACATCTGTTTGCTCTTTTGGATGGCGAAACATTGATGATGTCAGCTTGAGACACGTAAGACAGACGGGGAAAAAAAAAAAAAAAAAATATATATATATATATATATATATATATATATATATATATATATATATATATATATATATATACATATTACCTATTCCTCCTCTGTGTGTGTGTGTGTGTGTGTGTGTATCTCAGCTGCGTTCAGTTCATTAAGGCTCAAACAATAAAAGGGTTATAATCACCTCATCGATGTGTGTGTGTGTGTGTGTGTGTGTGTGTGTGAGAGAGTTTTCAGTAATTTGATGTTTCAGTGTGAGAGATTGTTGGCTTTAATACAAATCATGTTTGAATCGTTACTTTAGGACCTTAAGCCCTCCCCTGGCGTCAGGAGGATTCGGATAATGAGGCCTGCTGGGATTTCAATCATTTCTATATCGGTTGAAAAATACGGAGGCAAAAAAAAAAAACAGAGGAAAAGACATCGGTTCACCCCTCCACATCCCATCCCACCCCAAGACTAATTTTTAAAATGAATAATAAACAGAAACACTTCTTTTTAGCTCTCCGATATATGTGTTTCTTTAACTCCCCAAACAATTTCTCACCAGCTTTCTCCTTCATCAGGAAATAAATAAATCCTTCAGATATCCTCTTTAGACACCTCTTTATTACATTTTCTCCCCCATGTCTGCTCGTTCTCCAAGGTTTTTGCATGTTGCCTGTAAACAGCTAATAAAAGCACTTTGGATCCTGAGTTGAGAAGAATCTGTAGAGCATTCAGAAGAAAAAAAATTGCTGTATGGAAGGTCTGGGCGAAATCTACAACGAAACAATATTTAAAAGATGTGGAGCGTTTTGCACTTCTCAAAGAGCTGCAGTGAACTTTATGAAAGGTTTAAACTGCAAACACAGCCGTACGCTGATATTTATAGAAACGGATTTACAGTAAAACATCACTTTATCATCTATGTTCCAAAAAGGAATGTATTAAATTATCGCAGGCAAAACAAAATCATAATAATTAGCGAAACTGATGATTTCTAGTGCCAAAATTTTATTTTAGTATGTTTTTTTCTTATTTTTTATTCTTCTTCTATATTTTTTATTTTTAATAAATACATTTTTTGAACATAAATGCACAAAAAAAGGAACACGACAAAACAAATCCAGCTAATTTTTTTATTAGATATTTTTATTTAGATATTATATTATATTATATTATTTACATATTATATTATATATTATATATATATTATATTATATTATATTATATTATATTATATTTACTTATTGCTTGCAAACTGTAAAAAAATCTAATGAATAAGTAAATAATAAATGTTAATTTATGAGTTATTTATTATCTACTGAACCTCATTATAGAATATAAACTTCATATAAAAACTTTCTTTCCATAAGATTGAATAAGAAAAATCCATAAGAAAAATAGCTTACGTCTTCCAGAACCTACACACACACACACACACACACACAGTAAGTATATTCCATCATATTCTCACCCTTGAGGAAGTGGTACACTCTGAGTGACAGTCCTGTCCCCGAGTGCCCTTTATTGATCATTCAGTCTCTCGGATGGCACCGAGGGTCAGCATCAAATTCTAAAATTCTGTCCTTCAGGGTAAAGACTTTCAGCACTTTAAAGCCAGTCAGCATTTTAAACAGATTTCCCTGAACTCTAATGTATTCAAAGTCCATATTTAAGATCCTCCAGTTAACCCTTTATGATAATCTCACCTACACAACCATCTTCAGGGTGCTTGTTTACACCAGAGACACATCCAGGAGCCTAAATTCACCTCAGCATCGTAATGCATGCCTGCCATGTTTTTAACTAATAGTTCAGAACTGGAGAACCCAAAAGAAACCCAGGAAAACTGGAAGAACTTTGGAAACTCTAATCCAACATTAGAATGAAAGCTGTGAGAGGACAATGCCACCTGCTGCACCACCATAATGTCTTTATTTTATATAGAAACAAATGAATATGATAAATATATAAAAACATAAAATATATTTAACTAATCAAACTATTTAAAAGGTAAATTAAAAAGTAATAAAAGTCCATTAAACACCGCACTGACAATCAAAGCAGATATTCACCCTGTCCGCGATCACAAATCCCTAAAAAACAAAAGGGAAAAAAAACCGGGAACATTTTTTTAATAATGTGGAAACACTGCCATCTTCAGGTCAGAGCTGGTAGTGTCAGTCAGCAACCTCTCCTCGTTCAGCCTTTAGAAAAGTGGAGCAGTGTTGAATAATTCATCTCTCTGGCCTTTAGTTTAGTGAATGAAGATGTCTTTGCATTTTTGCACTTAAGCCTGATGTGAGATGTGTTTTTCAGAAATGTGATTTTGCACTGTTTGGACTGGTGTTTTCAGTGACAGGTGCGCTCTGAACGTTGTGATGTCACATGTGAGCTATTTTTTATATTCATTTCATTGTATATTTAAATTATTTCATTTATTTAACTTCTATACCTGCGTATTACCTAATTTGGGGTTACAGGGATCTGCTGGAGTAATTTGTGATAGCGATCTATAACCATCTATTGTTACACTTCTATATTCTATCCATATACCTTCTGTACATTATTTACCCCCACCTCTGTAATTATCAACCTCATACCCTTATTAATTACCCTGCTATTTATTGTAAATAAGCCACTTATGCACTTCTGGTTAGATGCTAAATGCATTTCATTGGCTCTGTACATCTACCTTGAACAATGATAATAAAGTTGAATCTAATCTAATCTAATCTAATCTAATCCCAGCCTTCTCTGAAAGAGGGAAAAGCAGGAGGGGGGACACCCTGGACAGGTCGCCAATCCATCACAGGGCCACACACACTCACTCCTATGGACAATTTAGAATCACCAATCAATCTAACATACATGTTTTTGGACCGTGGGAGTAAACCCACACAAGCACGGGGAGAACATGCAAACTCTACACAGAAAGATTTCTGCAGGGGAATCGAACCCGCGACCTTCTTGCTGTGAGGGAACAGTGCACTAATTCCACCACTAGTACATTAATTTAAGTTACTCATAACAGAAAAGAGACCCAAGATTTATACGTATACGTATTTAGCAGATGTCCTTATTCAGAGCGACTTACGTTTATCTCTTTTATACAACTTTTATACCCAATTAGGGGTTAAGGGCCTTGCTCAGGGGCCCAAGGGTGGCAGCTTAGTGGTGCTGGGAATCAAACCCCGGTCTTCTACTTAGCAGTCCAACACCTTAACCACTGCGCTATCACTTCGCCGCTAGTGTAACTGACAATAAAGTTGACTTTAAATACTTTAAATATGTTTTATAATAAAAATAAATAAAAATAAATGACTTGAAGTACTTCGATGGACTGAAGTGATGATCGTCTGTGTGATTTGTACTGAGAGCTGAAAGAGTTTTCCACCACATGATGGAGACAAAACCCAGTGTGTGATGTTCGGTCAGGTCCTACTGATCAGCTGCAAAAACAGAGAAATGACAAAGCAACTTTATTTCTCATTCAGATTTCTTTAAAAAAAGTTATTTTTTCACGGCGTCTGTGATTCAGGGCTATTTTGTGATGGCAGGTTAATGATGCTGCAGTGAAACAAAAACAACTTTCAAACAAAACCTTTGTATGGAAATTTACACCTTTTAATAAATAGAGATGGTTTAATTATGATAAATCTACTATTTATGGCACCCTTCAGAAATTAATTTAGCTTAAAACTTTTTATTGGGTAAATTGTCTTTTTTAGGAGCTGTAAGAGTAACTGACTCAAAGCCTACAAAAAGATTGTTTTGTACCGAATTTAACCGTTACTACTTTCATACAGTACCTCAAAACATACTTACGATTCTGATTCTGATCATTTTTTGTTGGAAATTTTATATTCTGCCCACAAATAAATACATTTCCTAAATAATATGCAGACATTTAATTGACAGGAACTCTAAAGAACTCTAAAGAAATATGTGAAAAAAAAACATATTTTAATATTAATTCAATAATATAAACAACAAAAAAATTGTGATGGACTGGCGACCTGTCCAGGGTGTCCCCCCTCCTGCCTTTCCCCCTTTCAGAGACGGCTGGGATAGACTCCAGCAGATCCCTGTGACCCCGAATTAGTGAATAAGCGGGTATAGAAGATGAATGAATGAAAATAGATAAAAATATAACAAATACAAAGTCGGAGTTTCTTTTATTTTGTCTAAATTTTTTTTTAGACAAAATAAAACAGCCATATGTGTCAGCGACAAAAAACGGAGCAGGAAGTCGTTTGACACGAACTGAGAGTTTTAATTAAATATATGTGTTAATATGTAATTTAAATATGTATTAATACCAGACTAGAGGTTATATATATATATATATATATATATATATATATATATATATATATATATATATATATATATATATATATATATATATATATATATCGATGCACAATCGTAAATAAAAATATCGCGATAATTATCTGTATCGATATTTTTACACAGCCCTACTTTTTAAATAAGAAATACATTAGAACACAAAGGTAATGCTTAAGCAGCCATCATCATCATCCTAGTCTTCATCGTGCCCAGATCTTCCTGAATGCAAGTTCCTCTAATGAAATAAATAAATGAAACAGCAACCTAATACTGACTATCCGATTGCAGAGGAAATGTGTCTGGGAAAAAAAGGCATGCTGTTAGATAATGTGAACACAGAGCATAGGCCCAGCTCCAACTCCGTCCAGTACAGAGCATCTTCACAGCATCCAGGCAGGTTAATGACTTAAAAAATAAAAATCAAATGCTGGAAAAAGTTCCAGCCTTGTAACAAAGCCAAAATGTGTAACTGGGATTTAGTTGAACTTTGGCTTTGACCTTCAAATTCTCAGAACTTCTCACTGAACTTCTTCTCCACAGCATCGCTGCATCACTGGGGAACTCGTAAAGCTGCTGGTTTTGAGAATGTCAGGATGTTGATTGGAGATGGGATGACTGTATAACCTCCTCCTTCCTCTGAGCTCCCCTAACAGGTGACCTCGGGCCTCTTGATGACCAGCTGTCACGGCCTGTTTCCGCCTGGAGAGTGTGGGAAAGTCGGCGAGGATTCCGTCAAGCCCCCGGTCTTGCTCTCAGCTTGCTTCCTGACCACCGCTAAATATACCGGCCCTTTTGTTCCTCGCCTGACCCAAAAATACACTGGCTCTGACATCAAACCCGTTCTTTCCAACTTCCTCCCGGTGGTTTTTTCGGCAACTGACGCTCTTCCCACTTGGCAGCAAGTGCTGCTTTCCTGGAGGACATGGAGCATCAGGAAGCAAGGGGCTGCCCGGATTTGACAAACATAGGCAGCAGAAACAGTTCACAGAACAGTAAACATGCACATGAAACAGGTTTGCTATTAAATAGACATTTTTTTGGATTTCTTGTTATATTTTCAGACAGGATTTTTCTCTAGAAAGACCTTATGTAACTTATAAATAGTAAAAGTTTCCAAACAATAAATAATAATTGATTATGTAAACATCTATCCAATATCTTTACCTGCCTAATCCAGGTCACAGGAATCTGCTGGGGTTTATTAGCTGTCTTTGAGTAAAAGGCAGGGGTCATCCTGGACAGATCACCAGTCTATCACAGGGCCACACACACAGACAAACAACACCCCAGAAAGAAAGACCCCTGCAGGAAATACGAACCTGAAGGCAACCATGCTCAACACTAAGCCACCGTGCTGCCTAATTAGCTAACCATTTCTAAACATTCCTGCAGGATTTTTCAAACACTGTAATAAGAAGATTGTAAAGGAAACCATCATGAAACTTACTTTCAGAACATAAGATCATTAATTATCTAATATCACAGTCACCTGTTCTATGCTCAAAATTTTTTATGTACTATATAACATCATAAAAATAAGTTTAAAAGGTAAAATACGTCTGCATGTTTTATTGGTTGAGACTGAACTGCGCCAGTAAACCATGTAGGCAAACATCTAAAACGAGAACCATGTGTATTTTCTATTGACAGAAACACAACAGATTCATGTACATTCCTGAGAAAGCTGTCATCGGGTATGCATTACTAAACTCTGAGACCTTGAGCAGGAACCTGAGCAAGAACCAACTTCTTACCAATGTAGGTAGGGGCGGATTCGCTATCTAGCAGACCGGTCATATTTTCACTGGGTTCCTCTGATTGGGCCATAAATCTCTTATCAGCCCAAGTTTTTTTTGCTTAATTAGTTGATGGCACTGGGGTCTTTGTGACGGTTTAATGTATTTGTCATACAAGTCGTCGTACTATTTTTTTTCCACGGACAGGCCGGCCCATGAGACATTTATTTATCAGCCCATTGGTTCTTGTCTTAATTGCCATTGGACTGAGCCAATTACATCTTCAAACAACTCCCATTTTGGGTTCTGTGTAAGCGTCAACATGTCCAAGTGGTCTAAGAGAAAGATGGAGGAGAATGATAAGTAAAAGCACAGAGGAAGTGCATGAAATAAAAACCAGGCGTTTCAGACACTCGCTGGTTTGCCTCAAATGCCAGGGTTGATTTTTTTGCCCCGGTCCAACACTGGATGCAAACAAGCGACAATAGACGAATACTGCGTTTACTCTACATTTCTGGCATGTGAAATTTATCTAGAACGACTTCAATTTTATACAAATCAGCAGTTGGTGGTTAGGGGCCTTGCTTGGGGGCCCAGCAGTGGACACTTCCAATCAGCAGTCCAACATTTGAACCACTAAGTTACCACATGTATTCAGGCAGAAAAACATTCTCTGGTCTCCCTTTCCTTCCTTTCCCAGCTCCCTTTATAGTTTCCCATCATACAGTACACCAGCTACCAATCTAGAAGTGGAAATGCTTAAGCTTTGTTCACGCAGCATTTTTGGCAGACACCATATTCAGGACGACTGCCATTTTTTATCTCTTTCATACAACAGGACATTTCAGGGTTAAGCAGTGGCAACCCTAATCTTCCAATTAACCACTTTGCTACCAATTGCCTTTGTTACCCACTGTGCTACCTTAACCACCGTGTTACCTAAATCTTCAGTTGATCAACTTCAAGGTCCGTAGAAGAATTCTGCTACTTCTGGTTGCCAGTGAGTGACAGAACTAGCATTTAGCTTGAAAACAAATTTTCCAGTCCTGGAGGGTCGGGGTGTCCTGCAGAGTTTAGCTCCAACCCTAATTAAGATCTTGCTAGGTACACTTAAAACCTACAGGTAGGTGTGTTGAGGCAAATTGGACCCATTCTACACCTTAAACCTGCAATAGCGACTATAGTGATTTTGTATTGATACATATCCTGGTAATAAATTGACAAATTTGTGTTTATTGGCTCTCCATATTGTGTTGTTAAGACCGTATTGTTAAAGTTAAGACTCAATTGTGGGGTGATGGTAGCGCAGTGGTTAAGGTGTTGCTAGTTGGGAGATCTGGGCTCAATTCCCAGTAACACCATGCTGCCACTGTTGGGCCCCTGAGCAAGGCCCTTAAACCTCCAATTGGTCAGTTGTATAGAGGAAATAAATGTAAGTCGCTCCGGATAAGGACGTCTGCCAAATACTGTAAATGTAAAAAAAAATATACAACTCGACTGTTTAGTGCTGGTTGTTTTTTTCTCGCTTAATTCTTAGCCAAACTAGCAGTTATGGATGACTGGAAGTTTAGAGGAGAATTGGTTCTCATCATCACCTCCTCATCCTGGCCCTGTGCTCTCACCCCTAAAAGACTAAATGGATCTCTTCCCTTAACTTCAACAGGAAGCGTACGAAAAAGGTTATGCTAAATTATTCATTCTTCCTTCATTAGACACCACAGACGACAGCTGCATCTCCATTCTCAGCGCCACTCCAGGATGGAGTCCAAGATGACGTTCAGGTGTGTGTAAAAAACCACTTACGCCTCCCAGACACCTGGACATGACAGCCTTCCTTCCTTTCTCGGATGGAAATGACAGGATGTATTCTTTCCTTTGCTTTTTTTGGTACCCTCTTGTCTGTTTTTTTGATGACTCACGCCTTCAGCCTCCTCCATGCTGTGAAGCTGGAAGTGATGAGTAACGTGATCTGACTGATTGTTTACACCGCGTTTGGCAAAAACACTTGTTCATAATTCTTTTAATAGTCACAATTCTTTCCATTTCGCCATAGCTAGCATAAATTCTTAGCTAATGCATGAACCAGCACATGCTAGTAACCATAGACGTCACACACTATGGCTACATTAGAAATCGTATTGTACTCGAGTAGGTACTACATATGAATTACTACATATTTTAGGACTGTTAAAAACTTACGTTCTATATAGTATTATTACGAGGAGTATGAATGGAATTCGGACGTACTACGTCTACATTTACATACAGCATTCGGCAGACGTCCTTATTCAAGGCAAATTACATTTATCTATGGGATAAAGCTTCGGGGCCTCAGCAGTGGCAACTTGAGTGGCAACCAGTGGTGGTGAGAATCGATCTTCAATTTAGCAGTCCAACACCTTAACCACTGTGCTTTAACCCACTTCCCCCTACACCACCTTAACCCACTTCCCCCTACATTCACCATGTTGACATTGTCATGTGACATGAGACGTCACAACAGCATCTCTCCCACGGGATCATGGAGTAGCAAGTTGTC
Organism: Bagarius yarrelli; assembly: GCA_005784505.1. Classification (NCBI taxonomy): domain Eukaryota; kingdom Metazoa; phylum Chordata; class Actinopteri; order Siluriformes; family Sisoridae; genus Bagarius; species Bagarius yarrelli. The sequence goes on from VCAZ01000078.1 coordinate 1,813,140, forward strand.
CATCGAATACGTTCTTCAGAATATGAGAGGAAGCAGTAGATTAGCAGTGCTATTCACAAAATAATATACATCCAATCAGCGCTAACTTTTGCTAATGGTAGCTAATTTGGATAGTTTTTCCAGCTAATATACACTGGCTAAAGTCCTGCTCGGACTATGAACTAGATTTTAACGTGATTTTGTGAACTATAATGAGTGTCAGGACGCAGTATTTAATGCTTTCATCTTGTGTAGTGTGTCATAGCGCACGACAACCGATACCAACTGATGATCAATGATCATTTTTTTCCCGTCCGTTTCTTCCTTGGACGACGGGTTTCATCACTTGGGTGACACTGACCAATAGGAGCCCAGAATCTTTTCTATACACAGCTTTTAAACATGGTAAAATGAAAAAGAGATGATTTTAATCATAGTGGCTCAAATGGTAAAGATGGAGGTGCTAAGTTGTTGATCCAAAGTCACGAAAGACCTGGTTTTAAGCCCCACCACCGCTAGTCAGCCACTGTTGGGTCCTTAAGCAACACCCTTAACCCTTTCTGCTTTAAGGGCGCTGTATCATGGCTGACCCTACGCTCTGACTACCAACTTACTAAAATGGGATGTAAAGTTTATGGGACAAAATAAAAGGCATTTACATTTACTTACGGAATGGAAGTGTAAAAACATCTTAGATGGGTTTAATATGTTATAAATGTGAATATTAGTATAATGCTAAATGCTAAATGCTAAATGCTAATACAGAACAATAAACTGAAACAATCTGTGGTGTCAAAAAAACAAAGTTTAAATAATGTAAGAAGAAAAATGCATAAAGTGAGCCGGGGGTGGGGGGTTAAGGGGAGTGGGTGATGGGGTGGGACTGTTTACAGACTGCACCCATATGTCGTTAAATGTAATGTTCTTTTTTTTTGTTTATTTGTTGGAATATTTTTCTGGCCACAGCTCCAGCATTTTATTTACACTTTTTACTGTTTCCTTTTTTTGCTTGTTGTAAAATTCCAGCTCAGGGTTTCCCGCTGATTTTTTCTTTATACCCCCAGGAGTAATTTCCAGCAGAAACGCAGTTAAACGCGCAGCCTCGGCGCTGATTTATGGCGGCCTTCTTAAATGTGGCTTTGGGGTTTTTTCATTTGGTTTTGTTTGTGTTTTATTTTGATGATCTGATGTTTAATTGGTAGCAACTGTAGGGACTCAAATGACAAAAGACACACCATTGTACAAACTCAAATACACACTTACACACTTAAATACTTACACACTCATACACATACAAATACACAAATACCTTAAATATCCTATTTCTGGCATTTGGCAGGTGTCCCTATCCAGAGCGACTTACATGTATTTTGGTTTTTTTTAACCTACGAAGTAGTTGGGGGGCGGGGGGGGGGGGGGGGGAGGGGGGGGGGGGGGGGATGGGGGGGTTTAAGGGGCCTTTCCCGAGGCCCAGCATTGGCACTTTGGTGGTGCTGGGGATTACACACGATCTTCTGTTCAGAATAAACATCTAATCATAAGGCTAGCACTTCTTCTACACACACCTACTAATGATTATTTGTGTGTGTGTGTTTACGTGCCTGTCTGTGTGTGTGTGTGTGTGTGTGTGTGTGTGTGTGTGTGTGTCACATTAAAATGACATTTCCAGATCACGATTAGCTCCATTCCCGTTCCTCTGATCCCAGAGGAAAATGCACTCAGGCCAAAATAATGTTCTGTGTTTGTGTGTGTGTGTGTGTGTGTGTGTGTGTGTGTATGTGTGTGACCCCTTCGAGGATTCCAAACTGTCTTCTTGCTGTGAGAATCTCTCTGTCTGCGTCCTCGGGGGAGCTGTTAAAGCAAAATCTTCCTCTTTTTTTTCCTTTTAAACAGCAAGAGGATATTGAATCACCGAAATCCAGAACATCTGCAGGCTGAGTTCTTCCTACTTTTACCTCGAGTGTGCGTGAGTGTGTTTGTGTGTGTGTGTGTGTGTGTGTGTGTAAAGTCACTGGATGCACAAGCGTCGCCGTAGAAATATAGCCCAGCTCTACATCTGTTTTGCAAAAACTCTCTCTCTCTCTTCCTCTGTCTCTCTCTCTCTCTCTCTCTCTCTCTCACACACACACACACACACATACACTAATGTCCTTTAATGGTAGTGAAGTGAAGATATTATCCACATCATAGTTTGGCCTCTTTGTGTGGTTGAACCTGGAGGAATCAGAGGAAAGAAAGAGAAACGCAGCCACTCGATATTCATTCAGCTGGAAACGTTTCCTCAACGTTAACCAAACTCACCTGATCTATAGAACAGCTGGAAACTCTCCGGGCTGCACATGTGGAGAAGGAGAAGGAATCGAGCTGTGAACACACACACACACACACACACACACCAACATACTTGTATACACAAACACACACGGATACATATACAAACATACACACAGACACACACTGATATACACATACCTGCATACTTATATACACAAACACACACGGATACATATGCACTCACACACAGACACACACACATAAATTTACACAAATACACCTATATACTCAAATACACAAAAATACACACATACACAAACATCTATACACTCACATACACACTCACCTATATACTCATACACACATGCACACACACATGTGAATGCAGAGACTCAAAGAGTAGGAGGTGGAATTCCAGAGTGCACAGGGACGCAGGGCAGCGGAAGTGTGCTAAATCTCTCAGCGGTGACCTCTGACCCCTCAGATATCGTTCCCATCAACTCCTCTTCCAGCTGTCTGCACTCAGCCACCCAGCAGGCCTCCTCCTCTTCCTCCACCTCCTCCTCCTTATCCTCCTCTTCATTCTCCTCCACCTTCTCCTGCTTCTTATCCTCCTCCTTCTTGTCCTCCTCATTCTCCTCCTCCTCTCTCCTCCTCATCCTCATCATCCTCATCCTCTCTCCTCATCCTCCTCCTCCCTTCACCTCCTCCTCATCCTCCATCTCATTCTCATCCTCCACCTCATCCTCATCCTTCTCCTCCTTCTCCTCCCCCCGTCCTCCTCCACCTCCTGCTCATCCTCCACCTCCTCCCCATCCTACATCTCATTCTCATCCTCCACCTCATCCTCATCCTTCTCCTCATCCTACCCCCGTCCTCCTCCACTTCCTGCTCATCCTCCACCTCCTTCCAATCCTCCATCTCATCCTCCACCTCATCCTCATCCTCATCCCAAACTTTTTAAAGAAATAGTGAGAAAACTAGGTAATAAACACAATTTTGTTTAGATTTGAAGATACAGAAAGTCTTTAGAACAGAAATTTGTTCGACTTTCTCTCTAACGTCTATTTCTTTCATCTTTTTTACTTCAAGAGAAAGAAAAAAGGTGATGAAACACACAGATGTTACAGCTTCTGTAACGAACGCAAGAGCAGAAGCCACCTTATTTACAAACATTTATTGGAATTAAATGTAATTATAAATTAAATGACGGGATTAAATGTAATTATAAATTAAATGACGGGATTAAATGTAACTATAATGTAAATTCTGGGATTCATTGTAACTATAAATAGATATAAATGTATATTATTATTTCTCACACAGTCAGATTAGCACGCTGAAGACAAACCCCAGCGTTTCTACTCCACTGCACGGTGATTGACGCATAAAGACCTGTGAGTGACAGTCGATATTGTAGCCGTCACAGTGACCGGGACTTAAAGACTGACTCCTGTCGTGTCCTCTACACCTCCTGTCCCTGCGCAACAAGGACCACATGGGGAGTTTAGCGTCCGAAGGGGCAAAGAGGTCGAGATGGTTGAAGATCAGCTGACCCTCTGCTCTGTGCTTCTATTCGTTAGGTTAAAGGTTAAGTAAGCAATTTCTGTAGGGTTTCGATTTGCCACTAGCGAGAAGGACTTTCAGTTTTTCTTTGATTGGCGCAGCATTTTCATTCTGTTAGATCGGTAAATACGCGAAACTAAAGTAAAGTCAGAAATTTGTAAAAACTTGTAAAGTTGTAGTAACATTGTATGATGTTATAATACCTTGTTATAAACAGTGATAGTATAAACTACCAAACATTTCTACTGAAGTAAAAGTTAAGGGTTAGGGGTCTTGCTCAGGGGTCCAGCAGTGGCAGATTGGCGGTGCTGAGATTTGAACACACAATCTTTTAATCAGCCTTAACCACTAAGCTACTTTCCACACTATATATGTCTGCCATGTTTCAGTAAACCTGTTGCCTCGAAATCATTTCAGTTGGAATCCGGCCGATTATTCGATCGTGTTGATGCATCAGGCAGATTTTTGAATGAACGTCCAACCATAACCACAACCTGGAAGTCTCAAGGATCGTTAAAACAGAAATCGGCACACGGAGAAAGATGTAAAAGCTTCCTGTTGCGTCTTAATGTGTATTATTTATATACACATGAGAGAGAGAGTAAGAGAGAGAGAGAGAGAGAGAGTAAGAGAGCGAGGGGGGGGTTGACTTTATGCTACGATTTATACCAAGCATGCAATAGTTGTTGTTTTTTTTCGGTGGACAACAGATCGAAAGCACTGTGTTTTTTTTGTTGCATACATGTATACACACACTCTCACACACACAAACACACCTGTATTCACTCAAGACATTAGCAGAAGCTGGCCTTGATTACTTATTTATGAGACAAACAGGCTGAAGTGTGGGAAGTGAGCTAATAAGGCATGGACACAGATACAAATTTTGATTGGATGAGCCCACCCAGACCCATCACTAGAGCCGGCCCAGCAAGAATGTGTATATTTTTTAAGATTTACTAACCTGTTTTTGCATGTTTTAGGCATTTTCTACTAGAAATTTTAAAAAAATCTTTGGTAAATAGAGAATTTAATACAAAATATATGTTTAATCATTTAAATAGCTTTTTATTTGGTATTCGATTAATAAAAAACTCCAGGATTGATACATTTAAATAAATCAAAATATTTTTACTTGATTCGATTATTTTAACTGACACAAAACCATATTTTATCAAATAAGTAAAAAAAACCTAAAGGACGTGTTACACAGTTGTCCAGAACAGTTCAATAAGAACTTTCAGTGTGAAATACTGTATTATATCCTATTGAATAACTTTTTTATGTTTATAGTCCAGTGTATCGGCTGTTTAATGGTTTAATGAATGGTTTGGGATTCATTCCCAATTTTCACCCCTTAAATCACTTTAACCAACCTGATGACTCGAATCGACTCAATTTAAAACAAAAATTGAATGATTGTTAATTATATGTTAGGCTAATGGTCTGATTTTTAAGGATATCATTTGGACAGATGAAAAAAAAAAACATGGAATAATAAACAATAGCAAGAAGAAAAAAGTCACACAGACTGCATTTGAAAACTCCTTTTATTTATTATCCTCCGCCTCGAGGCCACGCCCTCCACGCCACTCCAACAAAACAAAACCAAAATATCAAACTCATTACAAGGGTCGTTTTTTCATCATTCACCATAAATAAATACGTATTTTTCCTCAACAATCATTTAAATAAATATCTGTGACTCGTTAATATGTCGGCAACAGAAAAAAAAAATGTGTAAAATGTATATAGATATATATTTATATTTATATATATATATATTCATATATCAATATATTCATTTATATAGATTTTTTTCTCTCTCTCTCTCCTTTTACAACTTACAAGAGGTCAACTGTACCAAAGCAATGCTTACAAATACAATATATGGGGAAATTTTAGTGGTTAACTTAAAGATTGTGGTCAGCACCAGTTCCTGTAAAATGCTTGTACCTATACACTGCACCCATCCCTACAGCATGACCCCTCCATGGAGAGATTGTCTTTTAGGATCAAACAACGGAGAAGAGGTTAAGACATGAATTCACCTCCTAGTATGAGTTCAAGATCCTGATATGATCAGTATCAGATCTCAAAAGATATTTCTTTACGCCATTTCTTTTCTTTACACCAGGGATCCCCAAACGGACCACCTAATTATTTCTTTCATTAATAAGGGTGTTGGTCAGTAATAGAAAAAAATCCATGTTCCCGAGTGACTCCAGCATCATTTTGGAAATTTAATGATGATTTTAAATGTATTTCTTTGGCCCACTAATGCTTAATTATGTATTATTACTATTAAATTGTAACCATACAAACAAATGAGCATTACTTTTCGAAAGATATCGAGAATATTAAAAAATTAAAGATGACAGATGCGACAAACCGCCATTACTTCCTATCACTTGTTTACTTTTGGTTAAATTTTCTGCATTCTGAATTTCCTTTTCTCTTTCCAATCGTTCGGGCATTATGTCGTCTTGCTGGTTGGCGTGCGGTAGCACCTGCTCATCACCATGGACTTTATGTGAAATATATGAACCTAACAAAAAATTAGGCTCTATTAAAAAAATCATTTCAAAATATGTCTCTGGCATTGTTTAGAGGGTTGGACCAAATGTGGCCATAGCCGTCCCCCAGGACGTAGTTTGGGGACCCCTGCTTTGCACTGTTATTTAGTGACTACGGTAATAAAGGCACTGTAAAAAAAATGTAATTTTTTCCTTAATGGTAACTCCACTCCTAGACAACAGTGGAAGTCAACACTCATTTCCCGTTTTGTGATAGTCAAAAGAATATAACCCAATTGAATAGTTATTGTTCAACAACAGATCATTATAGGGTGATCTTATGGCGTGTTTGTAGAACCACAAAAAAAACCTCTCCTCCATAACATGTTGCCCACTTTAGTAAATTTAGGTAATTGTCAGATTGGCCTGCAATTTAAAGTTCAGTTTTCAGAAGATAATAGAAAATAACGGTAAGAATAATACCCAGATTAAACCGAAGAGAATACAAATAGAAATAGAATAACAATCCTACCTACATAGAAAAATAGAGCAAAGGAACTCTAACAACAAAGAGCCGTGTGCATATACAGGGGAAAACACACACACACACATACACACATACACACACTCTTCAAAACAGATTTCTCCATTTCGTTTCTCATTCCAATTTTGGATATCAGTGCATCTGTTTCACCTTGTTCCCAAGTATGGTGCTCTGGTAAGGCAATCGACTGGGAGCCTCGTCTTGAAGGAGTCCCAACTTCCTGTGTAAAAAGGCTCTTGAACACCTCTCGCTTTCCATCACTCCGGAATCAGGACGCGATTAGCGGCTAACGAGCAGATTCCAAGTAAAGTCCAAAGTGCTTAGAAATGTATGGCCATAGTGTAAATAGCATATTTCCGGCTAGCTTTCTTTGCTGTTCATGAATACGATCTTGAACAACGCTGTATTCTGAAGTTCTTTTTTTTTTTCAGTATTAGTACTATGACCTCATGGGGTCCGGCACATTTTCTGACAATTTTTTTTTTGCTTGAGAGTTTTCTAATGAACGTAATGGTGCAATGTTGATGTTATCTTGAAAGCAGCAAGGACAAAATGAGACAAGAGTCCATATGGGTTGTGTTTTTTTGCGGGGGAATGTATGATGACTGAATTTTATTTGGTCCCATAGCACAACTGGACATAGCACAGGACAAGAATTCCCACTACAGGGATGAAATAGAGCATCAGAGGAGAGGGTGGGGTCGTAACGATGGTGGTGGTAGTGGTAGAGGAGGGGGGCGGAATGGTAAGAACAGAAGAGCGCTTGGGAGAGGCTGGCGTCAGGCTGCCCTGCACTGGAAACCTGACCAGACACTTTGTCTTTTCAAGCAGCTTCTCTAAAAATAAAAAAAGGATTCTTCTGCTAAGAGCAGACAGAGGCCTGAGACTGCACACCCATGCACATACAGTCTTACATTTCTTTTACACGCATCCGCATGCACACACTATCGCACAAACACAAACACAAACACACATGAACAAACACGGGCATTCTTTTTTTTTGCTCTCTCTGGTGGATCCATCTGTCCATATCCACACATGATGAATGTCTTTTCAGGTATCAATGTCTCATTTCACAAGCCACTCCTAAATGGACCTCATCTGATTTCTTTCTGTTTGGTGTCCAAAATGGTTTGTTCTGATTTTTGGCTTGAGCTCACAATCCCCCTCGAACAAAACATCAACCTTTTAGCATACAGACTGTCTATGCAGTATGGCTGAAGGTGATTTCCTGGCGCTGTGCCTGAAAAACGCATTTTCCCAATGCAGCACCAGATTTTTTTTGTTCTCATAGCTTGCTCCCTGTGAAAGGTTACATATGGACAGCATTACCTGTCTTAGCCAAGAATGTCAAATAAATAAATAAATAAATAAATAGACAAAACTTTGCTTGGTAAGCTCAAGAAGCTTTGATTCTTGCACATAATGTAGCTAGGCCTGGTTGGTTTGGTGCAGGTCAGAAAGTTCAGTGTTTGGTGGTGGCCTCGGAAATGCGAAAGGGGGAATGCAGTGATGGGATGACAGATGTACTCTTTGCCTTGGTGTCATACCAGTTTGTCCATAGTTTTGCGGAAAGGTGCGGGGTTAGAAGCCGAGATCTTGCGGCACACGGTGTTGGTGTTGCTGCAACGGCAGCCGGGTCGTGTGGCGCGGTCATAGCCACGCTGGCACATAGTGAGAAGAAGCTTGGCAGGAGGATAGCAGCACAAGCAGGGTAGGCAGAGAGACAGAACAGCCATGGTGCTCCAGCGTGAGCATGCATGAGCAGGAGCGCAAGAGCAGGGACGATCGGCGCAGTTGTCCTCGTCATCTGCCGAGCAGTGGTAGAAAAGGCCCTTGACACAGCACAGGCAGGTGCCGTACTCCACAGCATTCTCAGCTGAGCAAAGACAACGCTGGCCACAGGCCCAGCAAGAGGGCAAGCTTCGAGGGGCACAACATTCCTGGCACTTGCAGCGGCTACAGCGTTCACAGATGAACTGATGCAAGCCTAAATCCTCTCCATCAGCCAAGCCTTTACTTAACAAGTCTGGTTTGAGGTCCCCCTTGGGTTGGGAACGCACCACAGAGGCCAATCCTGAATGGGAACTTGTAAATCCTGAAAGAAGTCTCTGGTCCGAAGCAACACTGCCACGGGACATTGAGCTGATTGTACTAGAGCGACTCAGGTGAGCTAGGTGAGCGTGTTGGTACTGACTCTGACTGCGAGGCATCTGAGGATTTCTTTCATCATGTGTATAGAATACCCCGACTTGTGATGTGTGATCAAGTGCCACAGGACGCTCCACGTAGTCATTGTTAGCCCTAATGGCGCGGATCTGATTTATGGACAGCACAGGGACCTGCTGGAGGTCCAAGCCATCATGGTCCATTCTAAGAGAAGGTGCTGAATCCATAATTCCACCGGTGCCGACAGGGAATAGACTTGGTTACCAGGCCAACACCAATCACGGCACATCAGATAATCCTGGAAGACATTATAATAGTACAATGTCAATTAAAACAAAATCAGAATTCAACACAATACATAACTGTACTGAAGAGAACAACAGAAAAATATGGACACACAGCTCCACTTAGTCTACTACTGAGATTAGATCTATTATTAGTCACAGAGGATGGAGATAAAGCTATTGGCATCACACTGTAATTTAGCATCTGGTCAACACAGCTGTTGACACAAAAGAAGAGAATGTGAACAGTGAAATTGACAGCAAAAAAATTGTGGGAAACAGGGAAACCCAGAAGATTTAGGCACTGTCTACATGGAGACGTGTTGTATACGCAGACCTATCCAGCATTTTGTGAGAGTAACGCTGCTATATATTTGTAATCGGGTACCAGAGTACCATTTCGTCTATTTTGTGAAACTATGATTATATCACACATTTCGACACTAGACATCGGTATGACACAAGACAGAGACAACAGTGGTGGACTAAATGCATTTGTTTGTGGTCCAGAAGCTACTGAGCTTTTCAGCTTTCCTAAAGCAAAACTTTTTGCGTCTATGGTGAGCAAGAAATGATTATAGACATTAGTTTTTTTGTCAATTACAGCACCACATACTGGTCTGACATGTATAGTACATAGTTTTCCGACGGTTTTAGTGATTTCATGTATATGCAGAAATTTCTCAAAACAATTTTTTTTTATCAGAACAAGGCAAAAAACAGATTGGCTGGGAAAGCTCTGGCTTTATGTGCATGGAGCCTCAGTGTCAATGTCCTGAGGCATCTTTTTCTCCCAGCTGCTCCAAGGAATCCAATAGCCCCTCCCTGAAAAATCTCTTTTGTTAAGCCTTATCCTCCATAAACAGGAACAACATGGTTAGTGGAATGTACATGGAAAACATCAGCATCCTGGAATCAAGAAATAGACTGTTTGCATTTATTCGATGTCATAACCCAACAAGAAGTTGGATTGCATTCGAATTTTGTCTGTTCAAGCATCTAAATAAACTAAACGCACAAAATTAACCAAACTTCCCTGGCAGTCTCTGTTCATTTACATGCTCCTCTGATTGCACAACAAAGCCATGAGCACACATAAAGGAAGTCAGTGTTCACAAAGACGGTTTGAGGATAACCAGGGAAACATTTGCTCGATGAAGAGATTACACAGAAGAGAAGAGCCGTATCTAACATAACCTAGAACGGAAATCCATACACAGGGGCATCAATTAGAGAAAGCAATGTCTGCTCCCAGTCTGCTAAGGATCCGGGGCACAGTCAGCTAAATTCCTGGCTAAATAGGTGGATGCTCTTGCAAAAATAAAAGTAAGATAGCATCCATCCACTGCCCCCACCATTTGCCCATAAAGCCGAGATAAGAAGGCCCAGGTCGGAAGTACAAAATGCATTTTCAAATTACACGAAGGAGGAAAAAGAAGTCCTGGAGAGTAATTACATCAAATCCAGCAGAGAGCTGCAGTCAGGGCCTATCAGCCCATCTAATTGTTTAGAGGGGCCTGCTGTTCATTTCCATGAGCTCATTATTTGGGGCCTGATTTGACAAACAACACCGGACTTTCAGCCAAGCACACATCTGTGGACAAGCCAAAGAGGAAGTTTTGGGTTTGCTCATCTGTGTCATGTCAGGAACTTTTAAACTGCATATTTGTGAGAACATTTGCACATGTCCTTTCCATGTGGTTTTCCTCAAGTGTGTCAGCACTTGGGAGTATTTATCACTTCAGGCTATACTTTTACATTTACCCAAAACTTTCCACTGACTTTTTTTTTTAAACTGAGCTTCACTCTAAAGTCTAAACTCTTGTTTAAAAAAATGACAAATGTTGATATTCAAAATATTAAGTGTGAGCTTTATTAGAGTAAAGAGTTCAGTAAAGAAAAAAATTGTACAAAACTTTTGCCCCTGCATTTCTCTCTTCTTTAAGACGTTTTTTGGGGGATGGGTGGTAATGGTTTTATCATTCTGCTTTAGCCCTTTTAAGAAAAGGACAGCATTTTTTTTTATATCAGACCTTTACTATTCATAACTAGCCAAAAACTAACCATATAGTCATAAACTAGCTATAAACTAGCTACAATAATCATCAGCTATATTTTATTGTTGGTCCGTTAGACAGACTGTTTCCATATTCTTAAGAGGACAGGTTACTCCAGAAGCAGTGAGACCTGCACTTTCCACACCCATCCAAGCCCCAGACCCTGTAAGAGTTTGCAGGGTGCCTGTGGATCGATACACCACACTCCAGCAGCAAAGGAGGCAAGGTGCTGACATCAGGAAGCCCAATGAACCCCCTCCCCATAACCTGCAAAGAGCACTCTACCACTCTCTGCCATGTCCCAGAGCACTTGTCAGCTCCAGATTGCCCAGACCGCATGGCAGGGTGAGGCCAAATGGATCTGCTTTGCTAATGTCTGAACACTGACTTAAATGAGCTGAAAGCAACTTTGTTGGACATTTTTGCTACACGAAGTTCACTGTTGGACAATGAAGCAACCTTTTGCCTCTTAAGAGTGATGAGCACTGATCTATTGATCGCTCAGTTCAGATTACACCTCTGACCACGACCTCTAAAATAACTTCTATTTAGTGATGTGGGACATCATAAAAAAATATAGGCTAACTGTACGTGCTGGTTAGTTGGCTATAGTTATGACAAAAGTCATGGAAGGACAGGGATGGTGAGATCATCAAAAAAGTCTCCCGGATAACCAGAACAGCTGAACTTTCAGAGAGTGGTTAGAAGCTGTTTTTGCAATCCATCCTACATATAGTTCTGCAATCTGTTCCAGATGTTGTTGTGTTTGAAGGATTCAATGATTTGTCAGTACATGGATGAAGAGGACAGCTTTGCACCCAGGTCAAACTGATTAAATAAGCATCACTTTTGTTGGTATTTTTTTTACCACACAGACTGAATACAACCCTCTCCACCTAACCTTTCCTGGCATTTCTTCGTTATGTTAAAATTGAATTATAAAACCTTGGTCCATTACTGTACTTCTCTATAGCACTTGTTAATTGCATCACAAATATGCACTGGATGTGACTCCACACACTCCAAGCACCTGTCTCAGGTCAAGACAACTAGATAGGAGAGCACATGGGAAGGAAAACCAGCTGTGACTGAAGAGATAAAAAAAAAGAGAGAGAATCAGAGAGACGGCATAGTGGGGCATGTTTACTCAGTCCTGCCTGCCATGAGGGGTAACCTGAAGACAGGCCCCTGCGCTGTGGGAGTATCAGTGCTGAGTGAGCTGTGCCTTGCGGCTCTGCCCCAGGGCTCCTTGGACCCGGTACCTTGCACACATCCGTGGCCGTGGTAACCTGATCCTGGGCAGGAAGAGGATGAGGAGCGCATATTATTCATAACAATCAGCACACACCACTGACTAGAAGTAACTCAAAACCCCGGAGCAGGGAGGAGATGGGAGGCAAACAGGCAAAAGGGAAAAACAGCCATCCTGCAGAAGGTCACTGGACAATGTAAATGTAGCTGAAAGAATGCAAGCCAATTCGTTCGGGACTAGCAGTGACCTCAGGGGGTCCTGTGAAAACTGATAACCATTCGTTCTCGCAGATGTTTATTCAAAATATCAATTTCTATAGTTTGACTATCTCATTGTAAGTGTGTACTTCCTAAAATTTGGCTGGTGCTGAATTGGAGCTGATTGACCAAAATTTTTCATGAGCTGTCAGTCAGGGCCCTTTCTAACTCTCTGGGGACACAGCAGGATTGCATGACAATGAACTGTATGAGATTCCGGATGTGCTGAATCCGACCCCCAGGAAGGACTGAAATAGATACCAGCAAGACAGGAGAGAGGGTGGGGGTGGATGGGCAGGAAAAATAATAAGCAATAAAGAGATTTGTGGTGCATATCTTCGGTTCCAGGAAAGAGTAAATCTTTATATGTCTAAATAATAATAAAATATAGGTTCTAAATATAGTACAAAAAATGCCTTTGATATACAGCACATATCATTATAAATAACAACATATGCAGAATAACAACAGTAGAGAATGAAAGAGTTTTAACAATATTATTTGTATCAACTTTATATCGAGATATACTTTAATTTATTACACTTTTACTATTTAAAAACAATTTTAGAACCAAGTTTTACATATAAAACTGTCACTGAATATTATTCATCCCTGCTCAAATCTACTCTAAATCTCCGCCAGTCCAAACTGGCTGTATTGATAGCTCCGACCTTGAGGACAATCAATGCCACCGCTGCATGCCCCGTGTCCCACACATGTACGGGGCTGTGTCTGAGCCACTGGTTCACTCCGGACGCCGAACTGGATGAGTTACTTACAGAACTCAGAAACGGACATACACGGAAAGTCTACAAGTCATAAAAAGTGGGACAATAATGAGAGGAACAGATATGAATGCACACACAGGGCACTCACCTCTAAATGGAGCGAGATCCATTGTACAAGAGCAAAAAAAAGGGTTGGTTTTTTTTTCCTTTATCAGGTTTTTATATCTCTTTTTTTAAAGAGTTCCACACACTTGCAGTCAAACGAGCAGGCAAACAATCCTTTTTCTTCTCAGTCCTCAGTACTTAATCATTCCCCAGGGAGCGCACCGAGACTCTCGGACGGATGGTAAACATGCATAAAGTGCACTCCAAAAAAAAAAAAGCAAGTATTCTCCCATAAAAAAGAGGGTGAAATGCCACGCTAAAAAATATCCAAATTATTTAACAGGTCCAAGGGGGCAAAGTGATCAAGGAAAGCAGGGAATGTAACACTTCCACATAAAAGCTGAGGAAAAGTGGATCTGCAGTGCATCTATTCTCAGTATGAGCTGAAAGTGTGAGCGCTGGATCGTCTCACTTGCACGCTCTCTCTCTCTCTCTCTCTCTCTCTCTCTCTCTCTCTCTCTCTCTCTCTCTCTCTCTCACTGTCTCTCTGTTCTTTCACTCATCCATTCACTCTCTGTGCCTCTGTATGTTAGTGAGTGAGAGTGACACAAACAACTAGGGAAAGAGGAGAGAGAGAGAAAGGGTGGGAAACAGAGCAGGGCAGAGGGGGAGGGGTTGAGGGATATGAATAGTAGATAAAGGCAGGGCTGGCGTGGTGTAGGAGGGGTAAAAGGACTGATGGTGGTGGTAGTGGTGGTGGTGGTGGTGTTGTTGCAGTGTGTTGGTGGGGTGGAAAGGGGTACTTGCTGGAGATAGTTAATGGCTAAGTGGCATCATCAGGCTGAAACTAAATCTCACATTTTGCCCCACGGGCACTGTTCCACATAATTCCCTGGAGTAAGAGACAGAGAGAGAGAGAGAGAGAGAGAGAGAGAGAGAGAGCTGGGTTAAAGAAGAGACGTGATAAAGGCCGGAAAGTCATATGCATGACTCAACAAAATGTTGGCACAGAAAGAATGAGAAAGCGAGATGACTAAAATAAAATGAAAAAAAAAATACACACACACAGTGACTAAATTTTCCAAAAACAAACTGGCTGTCACTTAAAAGGGCACAGATGATTTTCGACACCCTTTAAACATAACGTTAGCATAGCTATGCTTAACATAGCAGTTCAGCTTGGGTCATGTTACAGTAACATTCCTGATCGAAGTTTGATGTTACATAACATAAAAGTCTCAAACACAGGATGCGTTCTTGTCCATAGTAATTTATCTTGATTCTGTGAGCTAGCATGAGCCGTAAGCGGCTGTGCAAATATTAGCGACTATCGTTAAGTGCCATCTTGCACATCTCATGAAAATCTTTCATTATTAATCCCAGGCTATAGCTAATCACGAACATATAAAATGTTTTGCTGTATAATAAAACTAGCTAAACATGGTGTTCTTGTATGTTTATAGCAGGTTTCTTCTTAAATACAAACAGTACCGTTGCATTATTTTATCTGATAGTGATGCAAATTTCTGCTGTGCTTTTTTGACATTACAGGAAATATGTCACCAAGGTAACAGGACGTGTGCAATTATGTGTGTATGTGTGTGTAAAATGGTGCAGGAAGATGGGTAATTCCTGGCTTCCTGTGGAGGGAAATATCTGGGATGGTCAAACAGAGCAACAAGCCGGAGACTGAATCAGGTTTCTTCATCCTGTGCAAATGCAACCTAAAGTTCTGACTATATGACACATGAGCTCTGTTCCGAAAACACTTCCCATTTGCAATCGAGCTAAATTTGAGTAGTATATATTGAAAGCTGGTTTTAAATTTAGCATCAGCATACAAAGCATTTTAGCATACGTAGAAATGAACATCTGAAACGAACGGCGGATAAAGTGTGTATGAGAGCCAATTAAAACTTGTTTACACAAATCCAGGAGAAGCCAATGATTCATGACACATTAGCAATCAATGATTATTCACAATTCCTGACAGATTGGCGGCGTTGGTTCATTTATTTGATATTTTACTTCAATTTCTTGTTTTTTGTAAATGTTTTGATTGTTTTTATACGCAAAATATTATTATAGTGTTGGAAATTAATAATATCAGTCCAATATTTTTAGGTGGCTGTTTTTAGGTGGCTGAAAATTCATATCGTAATACAAATTCAAGAACTCACCAGAACGCTTCTTTTTTAAACTTATTTATGATTTAGAATACTTTTGTTAGAGTTGGAAATTAAGTGAATGTTTTCTACTAAGTTAATTTGATAATTTTGATTCTGTAGTAAAATTTACGTTAAATCTGTTACGGATTTTTATAGTATGCATCATCAAAGTATTTTTTCTCTGCCTGAAAAAAGAATTCATGCAAATAAATGTATATGCTTATTTATGTGTGTGTGTGTGTGTGTGTGTGTGTGTGTGTGTGTGTGTGTGTGTGTGTGTGTGTGAAAATACAGAGTACCCCTTCTTGTGTAAATTATGTCTTCCAGATCCCCCCCCCCCATTTTTCTTGCCCTAACAAT
The DNA here is from genome assembly GCA_005784505.1 of Bagarius yarrelli. Classification (NCBI taxonomy): domain Eukaryota; kingdom Metazoa; phylum Chordata; class Actinopteri; order Siluriformes; family Sisoridae; genus Bagarius; species Bagarius yarrelli. The sequence continues at coordinate 1,829,399 of VCAZ01000078.1, forward strand.
CTTCCTAGATTTTACTGTAGTTTAAACCTGTTGGTTTGTGAATGTGTATCAGGACTTGTCGTCTTGCACCCCACCCCAATCCCCCCTCTTCCCCACCACTGACCCCACCACTTGTCTCTGTGACTGTTTTCTCTATTTCCTGGCTCATGATTTAGCTTCATACCAAAGCAAGCCAATTTCTTTTGACTGTAGGTGTACACTTGTGTACATATGTACTAATCTGAATTTGCCCCTAGGCACAGTGGCATTACACACACACACACACACACACTCACATACACACACTTGCACAGTGCCAGAGCAGAGAGCGGGAGCCGGACTACCCCACTGCAGAATCGATGTTAAATGGTCTGGTTCATGACCGGCACACAGATGACAATGTCATCTGTTTCTGGCGGCACATTTCGGTTTAGCTTGTGCATGAATGTTTTTTTATTGGTTTGATTGACTGCATCGCTTCAACTTTACATTTACAATCATAAGTCTAAAAGTAAGGTAGGAAAATGTAGTCTAATTAATTTCTAAATAATGTAATTAATTTTTTTGCAGTGCCTCTGGAGCATAGGTCAGGTCCTTAACTCGCCTAACTATACCCTAACCCTAGTGTAGGAGGGTTAGATTCTGTATTACAATTTTGAGTAAAACAGAATCTAACCCTGTATTAGATTAAGATTCTGTAAGATACCGTATTACAACTTTGTAAAGAGTAAGAGTAAGATTCTGTATTACAATTTTGACTTCACGACTCCCTTTCCTCTGAAAGCCCTGGCCTCCTTCTCTTCCTGATTCCTAGAAAGAAATTGGCCCAAAAATCCCACATGCTCACGCTGGCTTACTCGTCCAAACAAGCAGTAAAGCTCTCCCTTATCCTCTCCCTCTGTACCACTGAGCTACATAAACACCACCATCTGCATCTGATCAAAATTAACACTGCACCACCAGCCCCAATCTACCTCCCCAAACTCCTTTCTTTCAACCCCTGACGTTTTTTTCAGTTTTATTTTTTTTTTGTTCTTTTCATTCATCCTGATTCTGAACTTCATCACAAATGATCAAAAAAATCCTGCACTGTCAGAAAACGTGAACAACTTCACGATGAGCAACCGACCCAACCAAGCGTCACGCCTTGGCGTAATTGTTGCTGATACTTTGGGGCTGAAGAATGCGTGTTCTATTAGGTGGGTGCAGCAAGCTGATTGGCCGAGCTCGTGGCTCGTCGGAATAGCCAGCTTGGCCGCCATCCAGCAACTCATTTCCTGCCGGCCTGAGAGCCTCCAGCCGCTCCCACTGCAAATGCACTTCCTGGCTATGTATAAAATTTTTATTAATGGCCAGGAGTGCATCAGCATGGGAGAGAGAGCGAGCAGGAGGGAGAGAGAAAGAGAGAGAGAAAGAGAGAGAGAGAGAGAGAGAGAGAGAGAGAGAGATGAAGTTAGGGGACAGACAGCATTAAGTATGATTGAGGCAAAGAACAGAGAGAAAAACCATGGCCTTTTCGAGCCCATCTTTAATCCGGAGCAGATCCAGTCATACGTCACTGTGCATTATCCTGCAATCAGATAAGGCGAGAAAAAAAAGCGGAAAAGACGGCAAGGACTGCGAACTAAAAGAGCACAGGAAGCACTTCGAGACCAACCATTTCCAATAACACACACGAAGCACTGTTTGACAACTGCAAAGTGAAACAGATGCCGGTAAGGGCAAGCTGATAAGATTATTCACCTCCACCACTTGAGAGGTCAAAGGCTGACGAGTGGAAAAAGACAACAGACACATGGGAAATGTCAGACGAGCCTCAGTCCCCTGACAGACTGAAGACTGACAATTCCTTGAGAATAGAGTAAAACAGACGTTGAAGGGGTGGGAGACTGGGGCAGCGAATAAGAAGAGTTGAGCTACTAAAGGAGTTGCTTTGGTTGTGTGTATTTGTGTGTTAAGGGGGGGCCTACATTGACCTCTAGAAGGGGCCCAAGTTATAGAGGTATAGGGGTCAACATGGGCCACCGAGAAGAGGCCCCAAGACTCTGAATTCCTTTCTGAGAATGGGGGCTAAGCTTCAACTGCACATTCCTCTTCTTTTCCCATCAACCTTTTCTTTTCTTTACACAATCCTAACGATGATGTGACTAGCAGGTCTGAGTTCCACTAGCAGACAAGGGCAGCATTCTGCCAATAAAGTGCTGTCTAATGGTAAAGCCAAAAGCATAAGCAATGTAATCGAATGAGCTGAAGATATGCTGATGTGACAGTGGAATCTGATGTAGGTGATCCAATCAGTCCTTTCTGAAAGGAAGCCGTGGGTGTTCTGCTGACATGATATGCGATTATGAATATTAATTATTGAAGTGCAGAGCAGAGCAGAGCAGAGAAATCTGAACCTGGAGAGACAACTCTTCTCTCCAGACCACTCCCTCACTTGCTAGAGGAGCTTCTCACTTTTCCATGAGTGCAGTTTAGATCAAACTCTCCAAAAAGCCTTGAAGCTGACCACTAGTTATGGATGGAAGAGCTCCTCTTGTGTTTGTGTTCACACAGGATACTTATTAACTTCACCCAAAGTCAACCAAACAACCTTTTTAAGGTTTTACATTTACATTTTCGGCATTTGGCAGACGCCCTTTTCCAGAGCCACTTACATTAATTTTTTCATATACAACTGAGCAATTAGGGGTTAAGGCTCTTGCTTAGTTGTATCTTGGAGGTGCTTGGAAACAAACACCGATTTCCCCATTAGCAGACTAACACCTTAATCACTGCGCTACCACTTTCCAATAGAATAAATCTACCCTACATGTCTGTACAGGGCTCCAACAAAGGGGGGGGGGGGATTTTGAGATGATTGTAAGGGCCCACACTTTTGGTGTGGTAGGAGGCCCAACTTCAAATTCTTTCATAGAGCCCAAAATTGCTAGCAGCACCCCATATCAGTACATTTAAAACAATTTCTGCCTCCACCCAAAACCTGATCACCCTACAGTTATCAAAAAAATCTGACAGAAAGATTACAGCAGATCTGTAACTGCTCCAGAAATCGATATCTAATCCGGTGGATGTCACATTAAACCTCTTTCCCCCAAACGCCAATCACAGTGATTCTATAACAGCCCTCTGTTACTGCTTTACCACCACAGCTAAGTTTAGATTAATTACCAGAGATTTTAATGTTTTATCCTACCAGTTAACGCCATTTTGGATTCTGATGGGTAATCTCTCTGTCGGGCCTGTATGCTTACTTCAGAATCTGGTCAATAGTAGTAGTAGTAGTAGTAGTAAAACATCATCCAGAAACTATTCTCCTGTTTTCCGACTACTATTTATTCGGACATACTACTTGACTAGCCTACTGATTCAAAGAGCGTAGATAGACGTATCCTGTCAATATCCAGAATGACACAAGATTTCAAAATGCTGCATTTAATGAACATATTATAAGGTATTGGATGTGCTGTTAGAAATGTAAAAGTTTAACTTACTATTTTTTACTATTTAAATCTCATCAATTTTTAGTCCTGAGTCATCAGTCTGGTATGATTCAGTAAGTGTAAGTGCACACATGGTCCAACAACAAGAAGGTCCACAGGTGGTCTAAAGGTTTATGTCCAGTGTTTTATAGCACAAGTTTCTGCCCTCACAGGAGAGTATATGACCCCGCTGCAGACTTACCAGAATGGCTGGTTTGCTTTTAGGGGCCAGAGTCATAACTTCAAGGTGTGGGGTCTGCAGTAAAACTGTAACCTGGGACAGTAACTGCTACCCTGGTAAGGAATGACCACAGTGTCTTTTTTAGATTAACATTTTTAGGGCTGTTGATTCAGACTGTATGGTTTACATATTGCACCCATCAAATATGCATCCCATCATCTGAGCATATAGGTAATCATCTATAACAGGCATATTGGGAAGAGATAGTCTAGTGGTTAAAGTGTTGGGCTGCTGATCAAAAGATTGCAGGTTTTATTTATTTCCTGACATCATTAAGATGCCACTGTTGGGCCCCTCAACAATAACCGCCAAACTGCTCAGTTGGATAAGTAAATGAGAGAAATCTAACATGGACATTTGGGGAATCATCAGTCATAGGCATATTAGGAAGTGGTAGCCCAGTGGGTAAGGTGCTGGACTGCTGAACAGAAGATTGTGGGTACAATTCCCAGAACTACCAACCTGCCACTGCTGGGCCTCTGAGCAAGACCCTTAGCCCCTAACTGCTTATTTGAATAAATCGCTATTAATAATAATTAATTAATTAATAATCGCTAATACATTTCTGAAATGTATAAATATATAAATTCACAAACACATTCTGAGACAACCTCGGAGCCTCGGCTTCTGTCATGTTTGTGACTCTTATCGGACGATTTGTTTTCCTGCTGTCAGTGAACTCGACTACTTTTTTTGTCCATTTCTGGTCACCGGCTTGTGGTGGATGTGGTGCAAGTAAGATTGAGGAAACTCTTCGACACCTGAGGTGTTGTCAGTATTTCAAGGACATTAAAGTGCCTTGTTTTGAATGGGTCGTGTTTTTCCAGATAACATTCCGTCTTTCCACACATCCCCAACCGCACCTTCCTCTCTGATAAGAAAGGTTGGTGCCTGGTTAGAAAAGGAGCAGCCACAGGATGGACCTAGCAGGAAATTACCAGGGGTCTTGAGAATTTACAGAGCCCCCGAGGCCTGATTAGTTGTAGTTCACTGAAATGTCAAAATGCTGGAAGTCGAATGAAATCACTGATGGGTAACGTAATGCGATAGCGCAGGAAACGCTACATATTACCTATAAATCATATTAGCATGTCTGTGACTTGAAAGCAA
>VCAZ01000078.1:1839210-1871710 GCA_005784505.1 Bagarius yarrelli
ACAATTATTTACTATTCAAATCAGAGAAATGGTTGAAATATTAATAATTATTATTATTATAATAATGGACTTTAGCTGCCACATTAGAATAATGTTAGAATAAGTTGGAAATGTAAAGGGTTAAAAAAAAAAAAAAAACCCATGAAAAACCCAACAACCCTCTCATGCTTCGCTACTGGATACGCTAACATTCCTCCGAACCCGAATATTCTAGTCGCTCTCATTTCTAATACTTGATCATTAAAATCTTCCGTCACATGCAACCAAAAAATAAAAATAAAAAAGAGAAACACCTTCCCTGCTGTTACATAGCGAACGAATCCCATCACCGGTGTGTGACTTACAGGGTTCTCCGATAGACAGGGGGTCAAACATAATACACCGCAATCAGACATCAGACACTAAAGAAGTGACTACAGGAGCTGATGACGGCATGGCGGTGGATCGGAACCCGCAGGAAACCACCGCCGCTTTAAAGCTGAAAAAAAAAAAAAAAAAAAAAAAAAAAAAACACGTGCAGGGAAACAAAACGGGAAAACGGAGTGGGAGGACAGAAAAGAGGGATGAATATAAAGAGAGACAGACAGACAGAGGGGTTAAACTGGATAGGGAGAGTTGATCTAGCAGATACTGGTGTATAAGTCAGGCTAGGCGGCGTCTCGTGGCCGGTCCTGTCTGACAGAAGCAGCTTCTTTATAGCGGTTTTAGGAACTGAACTCCTGCAGAGAGAAAAAACACACATCAGGAAAAAAAAAAACAAAGTGATTACGACACGTCTGGTACGGGATTTGATCCAAACCTTTTTGGTCATTTCTCCCGTCCTCTTGATGACGATGGTCTTGGACTCTCTGACAGGTGAGGGCGTGTACTTATAGTCATCGCTCAGCAGGCCCAGGATGGGGTACTGATTATCGTACCTGCAGCAGTGGAGGAAAACTTTAAGAAATCAGCATCCTTTTATTCATATTTTAAACACACAAAGACGAGCAGAATAAAATTACATTAGAGAGAAAATATAAAGAAAAATATAGTCCAGAAAACTACGTTTTAGTTATTTTCCGCCTGTTTAATCAACCGTTTGACAGTTTATTAATAATGAAGAATTTTCCTTAGTGTCGTTTTTAAATTAATTGTAATAAAAAGCTGTGTGTTGTTTATTTACACGCTGTTAAAGGAGTCAGTGAACACCAGAAAAGTGTCAATCAATCAATCAATCAATCAAAAAATGCAAACAACTTGCCGGTGAAGATCAACATTAAAAAAATAAAAATCAACAACCAACCAAACAGTTAGTCAACCAACCAATCAACCAACCCAACAATAAACCAAACAACCAACCAATCAGTTAGTCAACCAGCCAATCAACCAACCCAACAATAAACCAAACAACCAACCAAACAGTTAGTCAACCAGCCAACCAGCCAGCCAACAAAGCAATTAATCAATCAATAAAAAAATGCTAACAACTTGCTGGTAAAGATCAACATTAAAAAAATAAAAATCAAATTAAACCAACCAACCAGCCAACCAGCCAACCAACCAACCAGCCAACCAGTTGTCAACCAAACAGTTAGTCAACCAACCAACCAACCAACCAATAAAGCAATCAATCAATCAATCAATCAATCAATCAATCGACCTATTAACCAATCAATAGACCCAAACAACCAACCAAACAATCAACCAAATAAACAATCTACCAAGTAACCTACCATAAATCAAATACCTACCAACTAATCAATCAACCTACCAATCTACCAATTAACCAAACAAACAATCAACCAACCAATTAATCAACCTACCAATCAATCAATCTACCAACCAACCAATCTACTTACCAACCGACCCAACCAATAAACAAACAAATCAACAAATTAATTAACCAACCAGCCAGTCAATAAATCAATCAACCAGAGGATCAATAAGGTAGTCAGTTAGTCTATCAATTAATCGATTCATCTATCAATTAATCGATTAGTCAGTGACAGACGGAATTATTAGCATTAATGAACCACTGAATCAATCACTGATGCTGATGCTGACTGACATCACTGTCTGTGACTGACAGTACATACATTTAATTAATTATTTAATTAATTAATAAACTAGATGTTGGTTAAAAATATTTTTTTTTCTTCATCGTCTCTCATCCAACCATCCCATCCAAAATAAAAGCACAAAAACTCATCAATTCCACGAAACAGGATTTGATCAAATCTCCCGTCTGTCTGACTTTTCACCTTTTAGTAATGATGGTTTCAGTGAGACTGTCGGAGTTTCTGCTTTTCTCCTTCTGCAGTCGTCTGATCTCCTGAAACAACCAGCAAACACAACAGGGCAGAACGTCAAAACACTGAAAATGACAGCTGTCAATCAAACCTGGGACGGACTGATGAGGACATATTTATTTATTTATTTATTAATGACTTATTTAAACACTGAGCTCCTGAAAACACACCAGACATTCACTGGAAATAAATCTCCACGGCATCATCTCCGGAAAAAAAACTCTGAGACACTATGACACTCTGTGTGTGTGTGTATGTGTGTGTGTGTGTGTGTGTGTGTGTGTGTGTGTGTGTGTGTGTGTGTGTGTGTGTGTGTGTGTGTGTGTGTGTGTGTGTGTGTGTGTGTGTGTGTGTGTGTGTGTGTACCTCCTCCTGGCGTCTGATGGTGGTTTCACGTTGTTCCAGTGTGCTCAGCAGCTCGGTGATCCTCAGATGTAGACTCTTATCACTGGAGCGCTCTGTAGTGTATTCCGTCTGGATCTTCACCAGCTGGGACTATCACACACACACACACACACACACAGCTATAATTATAAATCTGTTTACACTCATCAATAGGTTTGTGTATCAGCAAAGGCCTTACGATACAATACATATCACGATACATTGCAATACTTACAAAAAAAATAAAAAATAAAAAAAAAACCCAGTTCCGGGTGGTGCATTTGGCAGCTGGACCTTCAGTGTGGATTTATTACAATTATAGAAACACATCAATACTAAACACACACACAATATAACACGGCGTGGAAATACAGACAGCGAGACATTTTCTCTTTCTCTTACTCGTAAGTGCACCAGCTCTTTGTCCTTCTCCTCCCGCAGCTCTTTCAGCATCTGCTCGTAATGTCTGGACAGCTCGTTGACCCTAGTCTGCAATGTGGTGTTGCCGCTCTGGCCTTCGAGCTGAAACACAAACACACACACACACACACACACACAGTTTACAGCAGTGTTGTAGATTCGTGAAAAGTTTACCAAACGAGTAATATTTAATCACACACACTCGGTCGTTTACTGGATTTACTGTAACAGCTGTTACGATGTGTCACTATGAAAAATGGCTGGAAACAACACAGAAAAGCAACTCGAGATTTTAGAGATTAAACTATAACTTGATTTTAAATATAAACACACTCGCTCGGCGCCGTGGTGTAGTGGATTAAGGCACTGGCCCCTACATGCGCAAGTCGTTACACTCCTGCGACCCGGGTTCGATTCTGGCTCGGGTCCCTGTCTGGTCCCACTTCTCTCTTTATAACACTCATTTCATCCCTCTGTCCTATCAATAAAGGCAAAAAGCCCCCCAAAATATCTAAATATTAAAGAAGTGGCTGAACTAATTAAAGACTTTTGAGCCTGCTGTTTTTTTTATTTACACAGGTTTCCCCGGCGTGTCCTGATCTTTATCATGTGGTGATTTTCTGAAATTACTTCCTGGTTTTGCTTTTAGAAAAACTCGTCGCAGGAAGTCATTACAACTTTCTAACAATTTTCTTCAATTGTCTAACATAGTAAACGTAAAAAGCTGCTGCTGAACTTTGTTATGTTTGTAGAAGAATAAATTGGTGGTATCTGTCATGGGTTCGAGCTCGGTGTTGGTTATCGTCTCACCCTCTTGCGCAGCAGTTGGTTCTCCTGCTCCAGCGCCCGTTTGCTGCCCTCCAGGTCTTTGATGCGGAAGTCTTTGCTGGAGTCGGTGCTGCGGCTGGACATCAGCTGAGTCTCCAGGTTGCGCTGGGCAGAAGCGCTTTCTTTCAGAGAGATCTGCCAACAAACCAGGAACTCGGGTTAATATTCATCTGTTCTAAACCCGAAGATCTGAAAAAAGAGGCTAGAAAGAAAATGAACAGAAAATCTGGAGAAATGAGTAAAACTGTTAAATGGGAAACGAATCAGTTTTCTTTTAAACTGCAGTGTTTTTATTTAAGAACATTATTATTTATATTTTGGTAATTTGTCATGAAGAACTTTATGGGCAGTAAATTTACAGTGTGAAATTCTTACATTTACACAAAAAATGTGTATTTTTTATTTATTTTTTATTTTAAATCTCAATTTTTAAAGATTAAACTGCTCCCAGCTACATAAATCAATCAATAAATCAATCAATAAATAAATCAATCAATCGATAAATAAAGATTAAATATTGCAATCATTTTTAGATGGATTTTGTAAAAAAACAAAAAAACAAAAAAAAATTAGATTAAAAAATAGATTTTTTTCTAATTAAAATAGAAAAACATTTTAATAATCTAATTAAAGTATAAAAAAAAGGTTTTACAATATACAAAGGACATACATTTTGCGAGGACTGTGACATCACAATGCAATATTTAGTTATTTATTATTTATTTAGTTACATAACGGTTAAATACTGTATTTAACAGTATATTTATTATTTATATATATATATTCATTTATACTGTTTATAATCTGATTTAATAAGATTTTATTTACTCAAAACAAGTGTATTAACACGTTTTATTCATTTCTAATAAAATGTTTAATGTGGTCTTTCTGAGAAACAAGTTAATAAAATATATATTTTTTTAATTAATAAGAAGTAAAATTTTATTCTATTTCTATTTCTAAAGATGGATAGAAACGCTACATTTCCCTGCGCTGTGGTAGAAAGCGCTCCAGGGTGGCGGTATACGAGAATGACGGTAAGGTTCCGGAACAGTGTGAGGGTTTGTACCTGCAGCTGTCGGTTGTTCTCGCGGACGCTTTCCATCAGCCGGTCGTACTGCAGCGTCTGATCGGCTCTAAAGCTCAGGTCTCGTTCCAGCTGCTCTTTCTCGCTCTCCAGACGCTGCACATACCAGAACCGATTAACACTGAGACAGGTTTAGAACCAGCGGACGCTTTAATGGGAACACCTGAACACCTGCTCGCTCATGTCACGCTTCCATCTTATGGAAAGTGATCAGTGGGTTGCGGGTTTGAATCCCAGAATCACCTCAGCAGGAGAAACCTAAACCCTCAACTGTTTAGCTGTATGATAAGATAAATGGAAGTTGCTCTGAAGGGGCCTGGCTACCAAGTGCTGTCAATATAACTCTATAACTCTATAACTCTATAACTCTATAACTCTATAACTCTATAACTCTATAACTCTATAACTCTCTCTGTATTCTATATATATAGTTATAGTTTTATATATAGTTATATATTTTTTTATATATTATAATTATAAATGTAAATATAACTATAATGTGTGGAAGTGGTAGCTTATGGTTAAGGTGTTGAACTACCAACTTGAGTACTGTGGGTTCAATTCCCAGCTTCATTAAGTTACCACCGTTGGGCCCCTGAGCAAGTAAGTCGATAAATGTAGATAAATGTAAGTCGCTCTGGATAAGGGCGTCTGCCAAATGTAAATGCAAATGTAATGTATACACACACCACACACACACACACACACACACTATACTTGGATTGACTGGGTGATTTATTAGAGGAAGTGTTTAGGTGTTAGACGGCCGATTAGCTTGAAAACGAGCAGCTGTACAGATGTTCCTAATAAAACGTACGTTGAAAAAAAAATTGGCTTCTCCTTGTGAATCTGCAAATAAAACAAAAAACTGTAGAGGGCGCTCTTACCCTTAGATCGTCCTGCAGGTGCACCAGGTCCTCTCTCAGGGTGCTGAAGGTGCTTAGGAGCATGCGCATGGTTTTGTCGGCCATCATGCGCGTCTGAAAAAACACGGGGGGAAGAAACATGACTTAATCACCTGCTGAACGTTAACAAAGACTAAACACACCGGTATTGTTATTAGTCAGGAATGTAAGGGTGGGGCTGTTGGGAAAAGGGAGTGCTGATTAATGCGCACACACACACACACCTGGAGGAGGTAGCGGATCTGCTGCTTCGTCAGCTCAGACACGCCTTTAGGAATGAGGAGTTCGATGTCTTCTCTCTCCTTTCATAGTGAGAAACACACACACACGCACACACACACACACACAAGGGTTATTCCATACCTTAAGTTTGTAGTCAGTTAATCTGTTCTCTTTGATGTGTTGATGTGAACACACTGATGTCGGCGTTTCTTACCTTATAATCCAGCTCTTGTTTCCTGCAGCAGAAAACAGGACACGACATGAGCAGCAGCGTCATAAACAGTACCAAAAAAAACAGACTCAGCAAACCGGTTCGAAAAAAAATCCCTTTAACCAAATATTAATGCTCGGGCTTTGATTCAGTTTGTTATAAAATCTGCTTTACATCGACACTCCAGCGTTTGGTTTTTAAAAATCCTAAAATTTTCCGATAATCCTATGCTAAAATCAGTTGTCTTTGATAGCTAGTTTGAACCTGATGACGCAATCGCAAACTTCAAACCACCGCGGGAAAATATGGAAAACAGTAAGAAGAGAAACGTTGAGTCATGTGTCATGAGCAAAATGGCACTGATTGGATGATACAGACTGTTTTAGTTCGTTGTTAGCTACCGTTCAGCGAGATAACATGGGTTACCGAACATTACATGATTGATGACGTAAAAATCAGGACGCGCCTTGACCGTCCTACGGTGTGACATGATGACAACTGAGATCCTACAGTGTGACATGAGAATCACGTTTATACAGTCTGACAAGCGACATTCACTAAAAACTATTTAAAAAAAAACAAAATCGCACAGTGTGATTGGAAGGTTGTGGGTTTGAATCCCAGAAGCGCTTTAGCAAAAGCAACATGAACCTTCAGCTGCTCAGCTGTACAATAAAATAAATGGAAGTTGCTCTGGATGGAACTGGCTACCAAGTACTGTAAATATAACTATAATATATACACAGACACACTACTTGGATTACTTGGCGAGATAAGGTTTAAACCTCAGGTTTAAGGGCCTTGCTTAGGAGCCCAATGGTGGCAGCTTGGTGGTGCTGGGAATTGAACCCAAGACCTTATGCTTTCATATTTGCCACCATTTTATTGCCACTCCGTTCCCCAATACATCCCTATGTCCTATAATTATTAATATAGTTTATTGAAGTAGTCACACACACACACACACACACACACACACACACACACACACACACACGGTTTATTCAATAGCATAAAATACAGTTTCTACACAGCTGATCTATTATTCTGTCTGGAGGTACTGATGTAAACACACAGACGCCGTAGCAGGAAGCAAAAGAAATATAAAGGGGGTGGTGATGGGTGATGCACTGATTTCCCAGGAACGCACTAGGGCTGGGTTAAAGGTTAAAGGTTAAGAGTTAAGATTAATATATAATCCTTTCCGCATGACGTGTGTCAGTGATAAGAGAAAGTATTTTAGAGATAAGAGATTAGTTTAAAAAGTAAAGAAAAGAAAGTAATGGACAGAAGACATTCTTTCGTACCGGCCGCCCATCTTGGTCACATGGTCCAAGATGCAGGTGTGGATGTCGCAGTTTTTCCTGTAGACCTCAGCGAGGAGCTCGCCAAAGAAACGCGTGTCGAGTTTGGCTATGTTGTCCGACTCAAACTCCATCTGCACTTCGCTCGACAGGTGATTCTTCACGTCGATGTTGACCTCATGCATGCTGCTGCTGCTGCTCAATATCGGCTTTAAACACACACACACAAACACACACACAAAAAAAAATGATAATTAGTATTTCTGCTCTAACTATAACAACCCACCAAATCTGGAAACATAGGACAGAAACCAGCCCAATCAGGCAACACTGGGCAGGACCCCGCCCAATCAGGCAACACTGGGCAGGACCCCTCCCAATCAGGCAACACTGGGCAGGACCCCGCCCAATCAGGCAACACTGGGCAGGACCCCGCCCAATCAGGCAACACTGGGCAGGACCCCGCCCAATCATAAAAACACTGGGCAGAACCCCGCCCAATCAGAAAAACACTGGGCAGGACCCTGATCAATCACAAAAAGACTGGGCAGAACCCCGCCCAATCAGAAAAACACTGGGCAGAACCCCGCCCAATCAGAAAAACACTGGGAAGTTATGCGACTAATAAACAGTCAATATGTTAGTAATATGAATGCTAATAAACTAAAAGCTAATTGGAAAATTATTTAAAAAACATAAGTGTTGCTAATTTTTTACATTTGTGATAAATGAGTTAATGTTCCAGACTCGACACAACAGACAAAAATAATAAAAGTGCATAATCACCATCTAATTATCATCAACATCATGTAATTACGCTCAGATTCCACTTTTCTTTTAATTTACATAAAGAGGCCACCATTTTTCCTTATTTTTAAGACTTGTAAATCATTTGTTAGGCTTAGTACGTGTTAGTCTGAAATAAACATCCACATATAAACATGTACGTGACTATAAGACTTCGGTCCTCATGGGAGAAAGGGGCGGGGCTTCCTGGTGTTCTCACGCTATGATCCTTGGTAAAACCTGCAGGATCATCTGAAGCTTTTAATCAATACACAACGTATCATGATCATACTTCATGATCATCATGTGTGTGTGTGTGTGGTGTGTGTGTGTGTGTGTGTGTTGGGGTTGAAGTGTATTCAATAATTTAATTTATTGCTTATTTTATGGGTCATTTCATTTTAAATACATACATATATAAATATTTATATTATACTTTTAAAATTTATATATTATTATTATTATTGAGTGGACAGGACAGTAAGTTAAGTGTATGAGAGAGAAAAAGAGGGAGAGAGAGAGAGAGAGAGAGAGAGAGAGAGAGAGCGATGGTCCTGCCCACATACCCACCCAGAAAGATTTTTGTCCACAGAATCATCAAGACTTATATTTACTATTTTACATATCTGGCACTTGGTAGACGCCCTCTTTATCCAGCGTGACTTACATTTATCCAACTGAGCAGTTGAGGGTTAGGGGGCCTTTCTCAGGGGCCCAGCAGTGAGAGTGAGAGAAATGACAGTGTACAACTTCAAACCGCCACTTCTGATTCCGTCTTTTATCCTTATTATAAAAATGAAGAAAAGTAAAACAGGCCGGTTTCTATTGGCACCTGAAAGGAAGGCGTGGCGAAGCGGTCGGACGGGATTCCAGCGAGAGTGACACACTTACGGCCGAGTCACTCGAGTCATGAGAGGTCGAGCCCGAAACAGCGTGTACTCTTGACTAGCGCTGACTTGCTGAAAGGCCACACCCTCTTTCTTCTATCATTACAATTACTTTCACTTACTCATCAGAGTAAAAGAATAATAATAAACCCTGGCAGAAGGCGAGACGCTGCGAGGATAATGATTTAGGCAGACGAGCTGTCTGGAGGAGTGGAGACTAATGACACGCAAGGACATTAATCTGCTGACCTTTTACTTTTTCCCTGAAGGTGACAAAGACATTTAATTAATAAGACAAGATAATTATGATATTATAAAAATTTGCCCCAACCTGCTTTTTAATACATATTTTTTATATTCTACAAATTAAAAGCACTTTTTGTAATAGTTCAACTTTTACATATTAAAAATTAGTTAATATTTTATAAAGTAGAGAAAAATATTTTCTGTTAATTATTTTATATACTTCTTCTCCTTTCAGCGGTTCCCTTTTAGGGGCCTCCACAGCGAATCATCTGTCTCCCCCAAACCCTATTCTCTACATCCTCTTCACTCACACCCACTAACTTCATGTCCTCGTTTATCACATCCATATACCTCCTCTTTGGTCTTCCTCTTTACCTTCTGCCTGGTAGCTTCATTTCTAACATCCTCCTACCGATATATTCACCATCCCTCCTCTGGACATGTCCAAACCACCTCAATCTGGACTTCCCTGACTTTCTCTCCAAAACATCTAACATGAGCCGTCCCCCTGATGAACTCGTTCCTAATCCTGTCCAACCTCGTCACTCCCAAAGAAAACCTCAACATCTTCAGCTCTGAAACTTCCAGCTCTGCCACCTGTCTCTCTCTCAGCGCCCACTGTCTCTAAACACATACATCATAGCTGGGTCTCACCACTGTCTCTAAACCATACATCATGGCTGTCTCACCACTGTCTCTAAACCATACATCATAGCTGTCTCACCACTGTCTCTAAACCATACATCATAGCTGTCTCACCACTCTCTCTTTCTCTCTCTCTCCGTCTCACACTCTCTGTCTTTCATTCTCTGTCTTTCATTCTCTGTCTCTCTCTCTCTCTCTCTCTCTCCCTCTTACTCTTACTTTGAAAGATTGAATCAGTTCTTGTGTAAGAGGGAAAAATAAACATTAGTCGAACCTACGAGTGCTTATAAAAACACTTTAATGAGGTAATAACAGCCTGAAGCATCATATCAGGTTTGGTGGCTCTTGAGTTTACAGAGAAAAAAGAACCAGAACATTCTAATGAAGAAAAGTAGCTGTAATAAATTATTAGAATTTTTTTCTAGTGAAGACAAAAACGCTTTAAGGTGTGAAACTCGACTGGGACACAGGAGCAGGTGGGGATGTTTAATATCAGTTTTAGAAGCTAAAGCAGTAAACTCGTAAATTCCACACCTGTCGTGCTCTCTGTCTCTCTCTCTTTGTCTGTCTGTCTCTCTCTTTGCCCGTCTGTCTCTGCCTGTCTCTTTCTTTCACTTTCTCTCTCTGTCTGTCTCACTCTCTTCCTCTCTGTCCCTCTTTCTCTCACTCTCTTTTACTCGCTCTCTCACTCTCGTTCTCTCACCCTCTCTCTCCCTTGCTCTCTCTCCCTTGCTCTCTCTTACTCTCCCTTTCTTCCTTCGCTCTCCCTCCCTCTCTGTCTCTGTCTCTCACTCACTCTCACTCTTTTGTTTCAGATATTCCAGCATTCCAGGTTGAATAAAAACAGCAGGTGTGAAATTTCGGGTGGAGAGAGGGACGTCTTCAGCAGGGTGTGTTAGAGGAACATTCCCTGCATTCTACAGAGGACAGAGGACAGTCTCGATGGCGGGAGGCGAGGATTTATTCCTGCTCATTAAACCGGTTTGTCTGAACAAAAAACTTTTAAAGATTTTTAAATCTTTTTTTCAGAGAGAGAGAGAGAGAGAGAGAGAGAGTGAGAGAGTGAGAGAGAGAGAGAGAGAGAGAGAGAGAGAGAGAGAGAGAGAGAGAGAGAGAGAGAGAGAGAGAGAAACAAGGAAAGAAAAAAAGAATTAGAAAAAAAGGTAAGAGAATTGTGAGTAAAGATAGAGAGAGAGAGAGAGAGAGAGAGAGAGGAGAGAGAAGCGGAGGAGAGAGGAGACGGAGAGGCGGAGGAGAGAGGGACGGGAGAGGAGAGAAGTAGAGAGAGAGAGATAGAGAGAGAGAAATAGAGAGAGAGAGAGAGAGAGAGAGAGAGAGAAAGAATTAGAAAAAAAGGTAAGAGAATTGTGAGTAAAGAGAGAGAGAGAGAGAGAGAGAGAGAGAGAGAGAGAGAGAGAGAGATAGAAAGAAAGAATTAGAAAAAAAGGTAAGAGAATTGTGAGTAAAGATAGAGAGAGAGAGAGAGAGAGAGAGGAGAGAGAGAGAGAATGAGAGATAGAGAAGATAGAGAGAGAGAGAGAAAGCGATAGAGCGAGTGAAGCGATATCTTCCGCACTCCTCCGCCCTGCTGAGAGATGATAAACACTGAATTCTGATCTGCACTTTGAACAGCGTTGCTCCTCCTCCAGAGTTCAGATGGTTTCGCAGGTCATAACATTAAAATCATTTCAGCAGTGTGAACAAGCTGCACCTTTACACACCCCCCCACACACACACACACACACACACACAGACACTCATCTGTTACTCACAGTTACTATTTCATGCTGTCTGTCCTATCAATAAATGTCCCAAAATATATCTTCTCCCCAATTTTTCTCCCACAGTCCAAAAACATGTATGTTAGATTGATTGGTGATTCTCAATTGCCCATAGGAGTGAGTGTGTGTGTGTGTGTGTGTGTGTGTGTGTGGGTTTGGTTGTTTGTTTGGTGTGTTTTGTTGTATGTGTCCCTGTGATAGACTGGTGACCTGTCCTGGATGGATGGATGGATGGATGGATGGATGGATGGATGGATAGATAGATAGACAGACAGATAGACAGACAGACAGACAGACAGATATATAGATAGACAGACAGACAGACAGACTTTCATTCTAAATGGAAGTAGATAAATAGATCCCTAAAAGTTCAGCTTTAATCCTGAAACTGTGCGGCTGAAATGTGCATCCCATAATAAAGCGTTAGAACAGAAGAAGTGATATTTGCGTGCGTTCAGTCTGTGATTAATGAAGCGATGAGTCATGTTCATGTTCCCAAACGCTAAAAACACAGCCCACATTAACCAATCTTCCCGTCATGCTACACGGCACTGCGGTGCAGGTCGATGTGTGTGTGTGTGTGTGTGTGTGTCTCTGTTACACTCTGAGAATAAAGTCATTACTGTCCCCGCCAGCGAACGGAGAGAAAAGGGACAGAGGGACAGGGGCTCGTTTTTCACAGGGAGGCAGTGGCAGAACTTTCCATGGCACAGGACACGCAAACAGAGAGAATTCTGTTAAAGACCAAAAGAATCCCATTACACAACAGATCGAGAGAGAGAGAGAAAGAGAGAGAGAGAGAGAGAGAGAGAGAGAGAGAGAGAGAGAGAGAGAGAGAGAGCAACAAGAGAGCACTGAGAGAGACAGAGAATGAAAGAGAGAGAGAGAGGAGAGAGAGAGAGAGAGAGAGAGAGAGAGAGAGAGAGAGAGAGAGAGAGAGAGCAACAAGAGAGCACTGAGAGAGACAGAGAATGAAAGAGAGAGAGAGAGAGAGAGAGAGAGAAAAGAGGAGAGAGAGAGCGAGAGAGCAACAAGAGAGCACCGAGAGAGAGAGAGAGAGAGAGAGAGAGAGAGAGAGAGAGAGAGAGAGAGGCAAAGAGAGAGCACTAAGAGAGACAGAGCACTAAGAGAGAGAGAGAGAAAGAGAGAGACAGAGAAACTAGATAGCAGTGAGAAAGACAGAGCACGAAAGAGAGAAAGAGAGAGAGAGATCATTATCTCTGTCTTTCTTTTTAGTGCTCTCTCTCTGTCTCTCTGTCTCTCTTTCATCGCTTTGCTTCTGTGAGTGATTAAGCGTGTAGTCACGCCTTCATAAACAAACTACTGGCCTGGCCTGGCCTGGTGTGTGTCTGTGTGTGGGTGTCTGTGTGTGTGTGTGTGTCTGTGTGTGTGTGTGTGTTGTGTGTGTGTGTGTTTTAGCTGTGTACTGCATGTTAAAACAGGTTTTATGTCCTTTCCTATCATTTAGCAGAGCGAACTGTCCTACACAGGATGACACTCACACGATGACGCAACATTTCTCCAAAACATTCTGGATCATAATTATCGGTTCACAAAAGTATGTGCACCCCTGTCACGTTTACCTCAACGCCGCGTTCAGGATTTAATTATACGGTTATATGCTAATGTTTATTCCTCTCTTCAGTAATAGTTTTGCACTAGACCCCGGCGTGTTCTGTAGCTGTGTGAGAACATCACTGAGTCTCTGATGTTCAGGAGGTTCCAGTTCCTTCCCGAAAGAGGAAAGCATGTCTTCATGGAGTGCACAAACTTTTGCAATCGAGTGTAGCTGTGATTCTGAACGTCGTGTAATAATAACATATGATTACAGCTCCAGACACGGTTTCATTTCCTCTAAATCAACCATGTGATAAAGCGCGCACACACACACACACACACACATACACACACACAAAGAATGATTCAGACAGTGTGCAGAGTCTCCTAAGTCGTGCTCGTACCACATGACCTATGAACTGTATCGGCGGGTGTATGTTAGAATCAGAGGCAACCCAACGGTCGCTCATGGTGCACGATATTGAAGAGAGACGTGAGATGCAGTAGCATGTTAAATAATGCGACCGTTTATATACATTCTACACAGAACTTCAGTCTGTATGTGTTTCATCACTTTTAAAACCCAAATACTGCCATCTTTTTGCTGTGGTTCTATCTCGCTAGGAAAGTGTTACGGCTTGTCGATGGTCTTGCATCAAATCCTGACTAACATCTGTGTGAAAAATATTTTTCCTTTACACATCCACCTAAAACTTTATTTTTTAAAGTATTAAATGACTTAATTCTTAGAAACTATTGCAATTTATATATCACGATACCAACATTCGTGACATCTTGACAATTTGGACATACTGTGTAGCCCAACAGGACACCATCTCAGATGTGGATGGAATGCAAGAAGACCAAGTGAATCGGTATGTCGCAGCTTCTGATGGGTAGAACACACCTTTTCCAGGTCATCAGCAGTGGGTAGGAACGCAAGGAACATCCGATGCCCAATCCTGCACCTGAACTCTGACGGAGAAACTGAAAACAACTCATTTATCATTTATCTTCTATACCCGCTTATTCCCTTATTCGGGGTCACAGGGATCTGCTGGAGTCTATCCCAGCCGTCTCTAAAAGGGTGAAAAGCAGGAGGGGGGACACCCTGGACAGGTCGCCAGTCCACACCAATCACAGGGGCCACACACACACACTCACACTCACTCCTAGGGGTAATTTTGAATCACCAGTTAATCTAACATAAATGTTTTTGGACTGTTGGAGGAAACCGGAGAACCCGGAGTAAACACACACAGGCACAGGGAGAACATGCAAACTCCATACAGAAAGACCACTATGGAACCACTAATCTACCAGGCTGCCCAACCAAAAAATTAACTAGTCTACTTAAGTAGAATCGTTAGAAAAGCCTGTTCTATATACAGTACAGTAACAGTTAGTATGGACAAAACCTGGACGTACGTCAGCCGCCATTTTGATGTTGACACGTGACATAGGACACGTCACAGCAGAGCGATGTTAGAGTGTGATCATGTTTAATGATGTGAAACGAGTCCAATTTAACTATAAGAAACAATGTGTTTTTTTCCGCATGTGATACGTCGTCTCTCCCGCGGAATTATGGGATAGAAAAGTGTCCATTTTAGTAGATCATCCAGGAACGTTTTGCGTACTGATGATTCAGACATATTGTATACATATTATATAGTGATTATCTCTCCATCTAGACTTCTTGTTCTACATCAGAAAACTTTCAACAAAACAAACATCTGCAGGAAGCTTACACACGACTGCACACTGATAAACTGATCAGCTGATTAAAAGAATAAACTAAAGGTACAAATTCTTTAAAAATAAAAAAATAAAAAAGATCAGCCAGAATCTGGAATGTGTTCATGGCGGCATCTCTGCTCGCTCGTTAGAACTCCTTTTCAATCGTCAGGATACGCGGCAGCTTTATCTCCAAACTAAAGATCGACCGATAATCGGTTTTACCGATATTTTCCCAGATACTGAAGCCTAAATTTCATTATCGAAAATCTTTTTTTTGTTTGTTATATCAGATCCACCGATACGAAAGTTTAGAAGTTTAAGGAAAAGGAAAAAACAACAACTAAAGAGACAGAAAGAGTGAGAAACTTAAAAAAATAGACAGACAGACAACAGTAAATGAGAGAGAAAAAGACAGATGGTGAGAAACAGTGAGAGAGACATACAAAAAAAAGAGGAATAAAGTAGGAAACAAAGAATCACAGAGAGAGAGAGAGAGAGAGACGAAGAGACAGAGACAAAGAGAGAGAGGGAGAGAGAAAGAGACAGAGAGAGAGAGAGAGAGAGAGAGAGAAACAAAATTTAAGCTGGAATGTGTGGAATCTGTGTTTACTTCCTCTTCTGCTGCTTTTCCTTTTCCGTTATGGCGATTAAATAAGAGTTCACAGCTGTGGAGACCACGCGGCAGTCAGGAACGCCTGCGCGACAGAGGATTCACCTTTAGTGGTAATTGCGGAAGTGTGTGTGTGTGGGGGGGGGGTGTTGTTTCGCAGTTAGAAGGGAATTGAACACATCTTAAGCACGTGTGTAAAATGTGAGACAGGTGATGATGATGATGATGATGATGATGATCTCTTTCTTTCTCTTTTTTTTCTGCTCTCTCCTTCTCTTTTTCCCTATTTTCTCCTTCTCTTTTACTTCCCCTCTTCACCCTTTCTCTCTCTCTCTCTCTCTCTCTCTCTCTCTCTCTTTCTTTATCTCAGTGAGGAACAGTAACTTGCTCACACTTGCTCTCGCATCTCATCAATGCCGTAAAACTTCTACCTGCAGAACATCTGTTCAGTAAAATTCCGCCTTTATACTGTTTACCGTCATTCTATTCCCTTTCTCTTACACACACACACACACACACACACACACACACACACACACACACACACACACACACACACACACACACAGCGCTTCTCTCTCTATCACCGCGGGCAAAACGACTGTACACAGAGTTTAGTTTAATACAATGATTCTAATAATCTTCTGAATACTTTAATCCGTCCGGCCACAAAAAAATTCCGATCCCTGTTTATTCTGCTCAAAAGTCCATTTTATCCAATCACCACAACCGATTTTTTTTGTTCAATCATTGTGCCCAAATACTGACCAATCATCAACAAGCAACGTTTTTATTGTCTAATATATAGTTTAATTATTACGTCTTTCGAACATCACTCATTAACACACACAGCGGCGGCCATTTTTACAGCTCACACCGACCCGAAGGTCAACAGCAGCGTCTGATCATACGCAAAATCGAGTGTAGCAGCAGAACCAGTACACGCAATAATGTTTAATTAATTAAAACACACACACACACACACACGAATAAAACTGTGGCCACTGAATCTTTTCCCGCCGCGTTTCCGTCGGCGCCGTTTTTACTGCTGGTGAAGTTTTATTAGAAAGAAAGAAAGTTGTGTTCTCACAGCCACTCATGTGGGAACCAAGCAGATCATTCCTGAGACACACCCTACACACAGCCTCCAGCGAGAGGACACACACACACACACACACAAACCCATAAACACTGCAAGAACATACACTCACACGCACAGAGAGAGAGAGAGAGAGAGAGAGAGAGAGAAAAAGACAGAGACTGAGCGAAAGACAGAGATAGAGACAGAGGAGTGAGAGAGAGAGAGAGAGAGAGCGAGAGAGAAAGAAAAATAGAGACAGAGGAGTGAGAGAGAGAGTGAGAGAGAGAGAGCGAGAGAAAAAGAGAGAGAAAGAGAGAGAGAGCATTATGAAACAGGTCAGTGTTTTACCTCTGGGGGCTCGGGACTCTTGATGGGGCTGGACGGCTGACTCATAGCTTGACCGTTGATGCTCTAAACAAGAGAACGACACACAGGTGTATTAACATCACGCGACACGGAACCTCAGCGAGTCTGATCATTTCTATATTCGATTAATTCTTCACTAGTTACTTCTTCCTAATTTTGCTTAAGGTTAAAGGATAAAAAGTGGATGTGAAGATAAGCACCGTCTGCTCTCTTCCAGATAACTGATCACTGTGATTGACAGGCGAGTGGGAGGGTTTCGCTGTCTGAGATTCGACCTCATGAGGCAAAGTCATGGCGATGTAGGTCACCATCATGGGTTATGATCGTGCAGCATCTTTTTAAAGGTTGACCGGTTTTACTGATATTTATTCTGATCATTTTATTACCGGATATCGTTTTATGTAATGTTGAATCCACTGATATTTCCATCCTGTGGCTGTTTTGAGATTTGCATGCGAGACCCACATTAGCACTATTTTGGGAGGTAAGAAGTGTCAAGAACAGTATTAATCGTACCAGGAAATAATCCACTACACGACATTACAGCATAAAGATGGTTTAGAATTTTTGGTTTTTTTTTTTTATTGATTTGTAAAATTATTTATTTATTATTATTTGCATGTTCTTCGTCTGTTCTTTGATAAAAAAATTTTATTTTTTAGTTTATCTTGCTGCAGTAATAAGAGCAATAACAGTATTGACGGCATTAGAAATAAAAATTGTTCAGTTCGGGTCTGTTGTTATCATTGGGTCAAAAATTGAAAAATAAAAATTGAACAATTCTGCATATCGGTTATCGCTCATATAAACATGCAAATAATCGGAATCGGTATCAATTAAAAAAAAATCGGTCGATCTCTGGACGTTTTATCGATTGTCATATTAATTATTATGTTACATATTAAAATGGTGCATTTTAATACTTTTAGCTCCAGAAATACTTTTTTTTATTGCATAACATTATTTTTTTAAGAAATTTATTGCATCACCTTTGTCATCAAGTTGCTGTTAGGATAAACTGTAATGTTGGTGCTTGTGGATGATTATTTATATTTGGATATATTTTATGTACAGCAATATTAAGTATATATAAGTATAAATATTAAAATTAAAGACGAACTTTTCAATGTGGTGGGTTTTTTTGTATTAAGTCAAAAGGTTTCTATTTAATTGAGTTCATTGGAATTTTTCTCTGTAAATCTCGTACGCACGCCTGCGCAGACGCCGGCCGCACCCATCTGGGTTGTGGTTCAGAGGCTGTTTGAATGAAACCTTTCCTGTGAAAAGTCTTCTGGAATAAAAAGAAAGAATTCGGCGGTGAAGTTGGAACTCTGTGCAAGGCAGACGTGCGTGTTGGCTCATGATCATCTCACCATCAGGAACCCGAGGCGGAAAAAAGAATGACTTTCTCTACTGTACGCTGATGTTTCCTCAAAAACACTGCCAAACTGGAGAGCGTCTGGTTTTATAGATCTGTCCACAGATTGGCACGATCTTCATCCGATAGAAAATATTAATGTTGCAACATTTTAAGTAAAAATAAGCAGCATTTTATTCTTTTCTTTGCATTTCTGCAGTTTTCCGAAGCTTCACCTTCGACCCGGGAACTGAACATGAGCTGAAGTCTGAATTTATTAGTGTAAAATCTGGCAACCTTTTAAGATTTTTTCGTCTAGTCAATCTGTACAGAAATCTCGGCCTGTAAACGACTCGGGGAGGAGAAGAAAATGTCATTTTTCACGTATACATTACTGCACACTGATGTTGTTTTTTTAGGCAGTTGGGGTCAGCCATGACCTTGAGTTAAGGGCCTTGCTCAGGGGCCCAACAGTGGCAGCTTGGCAGGGCTGGGGCTTAAAACCCAGATCCTCTGATCAACAACTAAGACCTTCAATCATCTGCACTGCACTATAAAGCCTATATCAGTTCCCAGCACCATCAATCTGTTACTGCCGGGCCCCTTAACAAGGGCCCCGGAAATGTAAATAAACCCTTTTTTCAGCACTTATCTATGGTTTTTCTGTCTTTTTTTCTATCTGTTTAGTCTCTGTGCTGCTCATTGTTGTGGCTGTTTGTTGTGACATCACGTGTGTTGTGTTTCCTCAGGGACGGAAGACTTCTCCGCTCTACTCTACTCTCTCCTCTCGGATATACCAAACTCAGCTGTCATAATAACAGCTAAACAAACGAATGATGAACAATTAATGACTTTAGATGAGAAATATTCTTTAATAAATACAGGAAGTGCAGTACAGGAAGTTTATCAGCTACCTGGAATTCCCAAAAAACCCACATCTGGTTCTACTGTTTGCAACACAGCAAAATTCCTTCTTAGTGTTTTCTAGAGCCGAACAACAAAACGGCACCAATCCTGTTGTTTAGAGTGAAACCACCGAGTGATCACGGACAGTGTTTTAGCATGCGGGAACATTCCAGCAAGGGGGGTGGGGGTGGGGGCATCTGACACTCTGCTTTAACCCTGTTTTCAACCCCTAATAATAATAATAATAATAATTTCCTGTCTATTCGGGATAGGGTTAATTATAATCTTAAATATTAGAGACCGACCGATATATCGGTTTGCCAATTTTATTGGCTGATATTAGTAAATATATCATTATCAGCGGATATGTTACCGATATTAACTTTTTTTTACAGATCATATAAGGGACAGAAATGCTTGAAATGGTGTAGCCTCTAAACTTATTCATTTAAACACAAATAGTTAAGTCAAAAATAAAGCTCATTGTTAAATTGATAAACACCTAAAGTCCATTACACATATCGGTCACATTACAAGTGTCTGATTACCACATTGGAATTATCAATGCTGAAAATGTGTTTATGTACAAATGTTCTGTTTATGTATATAATTTATTCTATATAGCAGTCGAATGGTATAACTGGTACAATAATGTAGACACACAAAGAATATCAGCTGATTTATCAACATGGTTTTTTTTACTTTTCTTCTATTATATACGGAATCAGCATCGGGCCCCGAAATTTATTTCAGTCGGGTTCTAATATATATATATATATATATATATATATATAGATATATGTCGTTAATCGTGGTTCTACATTTACAACCTAAATTCTAATATTAGTTCTATTAGAATTGTATTAATTTATTCCAGCAGTTTATTCTCTTCATTTCATAGTGTTTCTCTCGCTGCACTGCTTCCAGTACGTGGATGTGGATGTTAGATTTTTTGTCCAATCAGATTTCAGTTTCTATGTGCTGCCATGTTAAGCTAATCTGCCTTCAGAATCAGTAGCGCTGCCCGTGGAACTTACACTGTATTAGCAGGGGCAGATTGATCATTGGGTAATATTATTAAACACTGTTTCTGCAACCAATCAGATTTCAAACTCGCCTTACAGGGCCACAATAGGTGGCCCACAATAACGCCAGCATTTTTCTGTCCTCTGATTGGTCGATCAGCACAAAACTGTTACAGCCAAGTTTAACTAGTAAAACGCGTCTGTAGCCGATCTGCAGCCATTAATACAGTTCAATTATAATTTTTACGCCCACAATGGCTGACGGGGGAGGTGTCTCAGACATCCATCCATTTTCAAGACTGATAGATTTGATTGATATCTGTAATGTTTTTGTGATGTTATATTAATATTAAGATAAATATTGATTCTGAACTGCTCCAGATGTTGTAGGTGGTACAGTTGTGGTTGTAGTGTAGAGGTTTGGAGTTGTGTGTTAACGGGTTTCTTGTCTCTCTGTCTGTAATTCCACGCCGTGTTATATTGTGTGTGTGTTTAGTATTGATGTGTTTCTATAATTGTGATATGTGATATTGGGGGTATTAAGAGGTGGATCAGTTGGGGTAAATCCACACTGAAGCTACCAAATGCACCACTGACATATATTTCTCAGGGTGTGTCTGTGAGGGCGGTGCAGGGTGGCGGCTGAAATGAAATTATGCACCTGACACGATTTTCGATTACACCACAGAATGTAAGTGAACACCTGAAGGGTGGCATCAAAAGTGGCACAAGGCCACACCCGGGGGTAAACACCGAGAACTGATGTAGGTGTTGGTGTGGAAGAGCACAGAAACAGAACTGCTGAATTATGTGATTAGAGACATTAGGATTGATCTTAATGAATCTTTTATCAGGTAAAGGTGATCATTAGTAACACCTGTAGATTTCTGTAGTATATTTTAAGGGTTAATTAATCCAACCGGTTTAAACCAGCTGGGAGGATGAGAACTGCGCCATTAAACACATTTACATTTCTGGTATTTGGCAAACATCCAAAACCAAAACCAAAACCAAAGCGACTCACATTTATCTCTAAATTATTGCTTTATCCCACTGAGCAGTTCAGAGTTTAGGGTTTTGCTCACTAAACCAGAAGTGGCATCTTGATGGTCGTGGGAATTAAACTCACAACCTTCTAAACAGCAGTCCAACACCTTAACCAATCATCTAAATGTCTCAATAGAGAAAGAGAAAACTCACGAGTTGTTGAAGGTGGTCGGTCTCGTCCAGCTTGCTGACGCTGACCATCTGGACGTTCTGGACGCTCTGGAGGTTCGGGACGCTCTGGAGGCTCTGGACGCTCTGGACGTTCTTATGCAGGTAAACCGGGGTCAACATCTGAGGCGCCTGGTTCACCACGACGTACTCGGAGGCGCGCTGCACCGGCATCTGCATCTGCACCGGCATCAGGTAGCGCAGATTCCCCTGGAGCGCGCTGCTGTCCACGGTGGCGCCGTTGACATACTGCACGGAGGACAGCTGCGCCGGAGCGACGTTAACCGCGCGCAGGGTCGTGCCACCGGCGATGTTTAGACGGCCGGGGGGAAGCATCGTCGCTGTGCTCGGTTCCGAGGACACGCTCACGGTCCGGAGGGTGGTGGTGCTGTGCGCCGACGGCAGCGTCATTTTCGGTCTGGAATTAAAGTACAAACAAACTCAAACAAGCAAAAAAAAACCGCAACCCGCGAGACGACGACGAGCTTCTGCGCCAAACAACAGCCGAACAACAGACTCGGAAGTTCCCTTAGGAGCGACGTAGCTTTCAGTGGGCGGCGTCTAAGCAAGGGACGGTGATGGGCAGGGCTCACCACGCCCCCACAAAGTTTGAGGAGGCGGGGCTAACAGGTGCTTACATGAGTCATTTCCTGATTCGATTCGTTTTGAATTATTTAAAAACACACCCAGCAAGCACACCTGCAGACCTGCTGATTTATGCAAACACTTAATCATAGAGTAACAAAACATTGTGATAAAATATGTTTATAAATTAATAAATATACAATAGAATGCTTTAATTACGGTTACTGATATATATTGATTAGATATTATTATATTTTTATAAGTATCTATCTATCTATCTATATATCTATCTATCTATCTATCTGCCTGCCTGTCTGTCTCTGTCTATCTATCTTTCTATCTATCTATCCTGCCTGTCTGTCTGTCTGTCTGTCTATCTTATCTATCTATCTATCTATCTATCTATCTATCTATCTGCCTGCCCGTCTGTCCTGTCTATCTATCTATCTATCTATCTATCTATATATATATCCATCTGCCTGTCTGTCTATCTATCTATATCTATCTGCCTGTCTGTCTGTCTATCTGTCTGTCTGTCTATCTATCTATCTATCTATCTATCTATCTATCTATCTATCTATCTGCCTGCCTGCCTGCCTGTCTGTCTGTCTATCTATCTATCTATCTATTATCCTATCTATCTATCTGCCTGTCTGTCTGTCTATCTAGTCTATCTATCTATCTATCTGCCTGTCTGTCTGTCTGTCTGTCTATCTATCTGTCTGTCTGTCTGTCTGTCTGTCTCTATCTATCTATCTATCTATCTATCTATCTATCTATCTATCTATCTATCTATCTGCCTGCCTGCCTGCCCTGCCTGTCTGTCTGTCTGTCTGCCTGCCTGCCTGCCTGTCTGTCTGTCTGTCTGTCTGTCTATCTATCTATCTATCTTTCTATCTAAAGATGTAAAATGTTTAAACCTTCTTAGCAAAACCTTTATATCTTGTTTTATTATTTTGACATAAAGTTGATATTTATTTATATTTCATTTTATTTATATTTTAGTTTCAGTTTAAAATTCAGTACACCTCATTTACATAAAAAAGGAAACTATTATAAAAATGTGTTAAAACTAATCCGTCATTGTGTTATTTTAAAATAATAAACTAGTAATAACGTCACCGTTCCGTTTCAGCTTACATGCTTCTTTAGGCCGAAACGAATTATGAACACGAAACAGTCGACTCTTTTTACTCGACTCATTTGGAAGAGTCGTTCCAAACTAAACGATTCAGGTGTGAATTACAATGTCAGGTATTTCTATAAATTTTAAAACAACTGTAGTTTATTAATTTTTATCTCCAGACAAAAGAATTTCCAGATATTTATTACTTGTTTATTAATTCTTTTAAATAAAAAATAAAACAATTCCGATGAATCAACAGGGGTTTTTTTTATTGTCAGGTGCACAATTATATCATACAAAGCAAAAACCAGCCACATAAACAGGCTTGTAACCAAATGTTTCATTCCGATAAACCGTGAATGTGTGAAATGGTCACCAGGACACGTGACCGATTTGCTGTTACTGATAAAGGCAGAAAGCAGAGTCGTAGGTTCGGATCGACAGACGCTGTCAGGTGTCTCCATGCAAAGACTCGACAGGATGAGGTTTCTCTCAACATCTGTTAAAACATGCTCATTAAAAAAAGGGGGAAAACAACAATAAAGGCAACTCAGGTAATAAAATCATTTATGATTATAGGCTTTATCTTAAAACTGAAAAATTTCTAAATAAACACAATCTTCCTAAAAAAAGAATTATTTTTTGGTTTTGAACATTATTTTTTCAACACAGTGTGATTTTCAAAATGGTGCACTTTAGAAAGAAAACATTTCTTTTAGAGATAAAAAAAAAAAAGAAATAAAAATCAACTTAAAAATAATTCATTAAATAAGAGAAAAGCTTTGGAGGAAGTGGGAACTAACACACAGGTCTGGTTTTGGCGTTATATAACATCTTTAGATCAGGTGACCTTTCGAGAACATTCATCCTATGACAAAACCCATAAACGCAAATAAACATCATCACATCCCTTAATGTGATTAAATCATCCCAAACAGTCCGAAACTTTTTGCCCTGAACACTTCTGTGGGTAGAAGCGACCGGATGGAAAGTAACTTTAATCATCACTCTTTACATCGATGATGAACAGAAACGCTTAGGGGGCCAGCAGTGGCAGCTTGTTGGTGCTGGGAATTGAACCCATGAACTTGCATTTTTGTTTACATTTCTGATGTTTGGCATATGCTCTTATCCAGAGTAGCGTTTTAATTTTTATCCAATTGAGCAGTTCAGGGTTAAGGGCCTTGATCAGGGGTCCAGTAGTGGCAGCCAGTAATTGAACCTACAATCTTGCGGCCAGCAGTCCAACACCTTAACTACCGAGCTACCACTTCATAAACAATCGTCTCCTGGTGCGCTAGAGTCGTCTGCTTTGTGTTATTCAGCATTATAGTAAATTCTGGACGTGTGTTGTGATTGGCTGATCAGGTAAGAACATCAGTAATAATACGTTGCGTCTGAACGGCGTTTCCCGTTCGCTCTGGTGATCTGATGCTTACGTTTGGTCTCTATGGTGACGGTTAGAGGGTGCAAAAATTAGTATCAAAAGCTTTCATGCAAACTAGTTACGACAAACGTGTGTGGCTTAGAAACGCAGCCGGGGGGATTTGGTGTGTGTGCAGGCACAAAAACGCAAAAAAACTCGCACACAGATTTTTCAATAATAATAATAATAATAATAATAATAATAATAATAATAAATGTGGATAGCCTACGCTAGCAAGGTTTACCTTACACTCTCGCTCTCAGTACCCAGAAAAGTGTTAAAAAATGACAAAAATAGAAATAAAAAGCTGTAGACGGTGTAACAGTACCGATGTCACATTATCTTTTTTTTTACAGTACAATTTTAAAGAAAGAAAAAAAAAAAAAGACAGAAGCCGAGCTTAATACTTTGTAATGTACAGCAGCATCATGTAGTTTCTCACATCGACACATAATAAAGCAAATTTCCATACATGCTGGTATACAAACAAACAAACACACACACACACACACACAGCATAAAAGACTATCGACTCCCAGTCCCCTGCAGAAAGGAAGTGCTTTCGGTTCTGTGTGCGTCTGACGCGACCGTCTTGATTTCCTTTTCGCAAGGATTTTTATACAAATTTGCAGTTTGAACAAAACTAAGCGATATTTGGCAATAGAAACTAAATGGAGGTGCTGATTTTCCCGCCACATTTTCCTCACTGTACAGTAACATTTAACACAGCATCACGTGCTGACCTACATCAGCTCCACGTCACGTCGCGGTGAATTTCCCAGAAGCTCGAGGAAACACGTTTGGCCTAAAAATGTGTATCTCACACGCCTGCTGTACAATCTGTACGATATCGCTGGCAAACCCTCTCCGCTGGACCGATGACACCATCAAGGTGTCGCCATCAAGGAGAACCAGTCACGAGGCTGCTGTCAATGCAGTGACGTGAAGCGAAGCGGGCGCCAAACCTTTTTTTTTTTTTTTTTTGCGGTGTGCGCCCTGACGCTTAAAACGGCGCGACTAGCCGGGGGGTGGTAACGTTTCCTCCGGTGTTTGTGTTGACCTACAATTTGAGCTGACGGGATGGATAAAGCGAGGCTCGAGGCGTAAAATCAAGGTGCAAACTTATAAAAAATGATTTAAAGCAAAAATAAGACAAACACACAAACATAAAATGTTGAAATCAGTGTACAGACATTACATACAGGAAATGAGAACAAAACGGTAAAGGCAGAAAGCGGGGCTCGCTTGCTTCCTGCCACCACCGCCGCCCTGTCTGACGCCCACACACACACACACACCACACACACACACACACACACACACACACACACACACACACACACACACACACACACACACACAGCCGGTGAAGTGTCGTGTCTGCGTCTGTAGTTCGGCTATAATGGAAGCTTCTTCAGCTGCTCGTAGGTGATGAAGAACTGAAGTCGCAGTCAAGGGTTTTGTACAAACATTTTAAACTTCATCTCACACACACACACACACAGCAATTAATAAACACTAATTACAGCAGAAGGTGTGTAATTTGTGTGTGTTAATAAACTGTTAAGTTTCGCGTCATAGACAAATTCCTTATGTAGCTCAGTGCAGAGCTACAGTAGCTGACTATATACTGCCCTCTAGTGGCCAGTCAGTGAAAAACCAGTACCTCTAAAATTTTGGGCCTGTTTACATTTACATTTACAGAGTGGCAGAGCCACTTACATATATCTCATTTATACAACTGAGAAACTGGGGGTTAAGGGCCTTGCTCAGGGACCTAGCAGTGGTGTCTTGGTGGAGCTGGGAATCAAACCTACAATCTTCGGGTTGGTAGTCCAACATCTTAACCATGAGCCACCACTTCCCCACTTGGTCAAGTCATACGTTTCCTCCGAAAACATATTTGAAATGGACATAAATTCAGGAGGACGATTGGGACGCATTTCAGATGAAATGGACAAATTTAATTACATCAGTCTGTTCAAACCACATACTTAGCGTTCTAGTCCCGTCCCACACGCATGACGCATGAAGTTTCGCATCAAGCCAAAAGCTTGTTGACAATAAAGCAGAGCATTTTTGTAGCCGTCCGAGGGCACCTAGAAATGTATATTTTTAGAATAAAATATTAAGCAATTGATGATGCGCATGTTCACTTGCCGTTTGGTGTGACTGGATGAACAGAGAGGTTTTAACACAACTGAACAGGTACAAACTGACTGTAAGGATACGATGATGTTCCAGGGTCCGAGACGCAGCCAGTTGGGCCAGAAGCCTTTGTACAGAGCAAAGAATCCTTCGTTCCTCCACGTCTGCATGAGTCCGTCCAGCGTGCCTTTATAGAGAAAGTTCCCAGACAAAACACGCTGATTCATCATCCGCGTCCTCACAACGTCCACCGGGTTGGACGCCAATGCTCCTGCCAGGCCGCACGTAAAACTGGAACTGTAAGAAGGGGAACCAGGGCGGAACCACAAGACAAATTAGAACCAAACAATCCTGGACAACAAACTATGGACAATGACAATAAATCCGGGTTAATTATAACCTGAAGTTTTACACTGTACATATAAAATCTGTACAGATTGTAATGAAATGTCTTAGAAAACTAAATAACAATCTCTTCACTACATCACTTATTACATGCTTATTACACTGTACTTACACACTCATTGTCCTGAAGGGTCAGGGTGACTTTATGTAACTCACATGAAATGTGTCAGAACCGTGTCTCCCATCACACCGGAAGCAATCAGGTGCTTCTTGGTGATGTCATACACTGGAAGCTCAACGCCGACCACAATGGCAGCTCTTTGTGCCGTCGGGATGACGCCCTGAAACACACAATTCAGCAGCAGTGGGCTGTGAACGCAGCAAACGACAAGACCAAACAGAGAAGTATGACAGACAGATGACTGCTCCGAGGGAGCTAATAAATGAATATATATATTAATTCATTAATTAATTTGCAAGCTTTGAGTGCACAAAGTGATTCAATCCATCAGTGAATCAATGTGTCAGTGAATCTTGGCATTAGTGTGATAAGGAATCAGTTAATTAGCAAATCGGAATCAAGTTAATTAAGAGTCAGTTAATCAAAGAATCAGTTAATGTAGAAATAAGTGTAGAAATAAATTAGGGAATAAAGGAATCAGTGTATAAATGAATCAAGGAATCAGTTAATTAGTGTACAAGTTAATCAGTATATCAGTAAATTAGAGAATCAAGGAATCAGTAAATCAAAGAATCAGTTATCAAGTGGATCAAAGAATCAAAGAAATAGTTGTTCAGTGTATTAGTTAATTTGTGAATTCGAGAATCAAGGAATCAGTGTATAAATGAATCAAGCAATCAGTTGATTAAAGAGTCAGTTAATTAAAGAATCAGTTGATTAAGGAGTCAGTTAACCAAAGAATTAGTTAATAAGTGTAAGAATAAATTGAAGAATCGAGGAATCAGTGTATAAGCAAATTAGCACAGCAATGAATCAGTGAATGAAAGATTCAGTGAATCACTAAAGCAGTGCTTCAGTACACAGCATGCGCTTGACGTTCATATTCGTGAGTTCCTGTTTTCTCTTCCTCACCCTCCAGAGTCCTCGTGTGCCCTCTGTCTGGTAGATGTTGATGAAGTTGGCCATCATGCTGCCCTGCAGTAGACTGCCCTGCGCCTGCATGCGAATCTGCACACAACACAACACACAAAAGGGAAAAACTAACCAACGATACGATATGACATAATAAAGCCCCCCCCCCCCCAGAATCCATGCTGGCCTTTAGAGTAGTGTGTAAAAATGATTGACAGGAGTCGTATCCAATCACAAACAAGTATTCCGTACCGACTGATATCCTACATATGTTCTACAGTTTGTTTTTTAAGCAATGAAAGAAAAACACACACTGCACCTAAATACATGAATATAAACTCGGCAGGCGGAACTACGTCTTGTTGACACTCTTTGACCAATCAGAATCAAGCACTCTGGGAACTTTTCCAGTATTTTCTGTTCAGTTTTCAGATTTACGTTCGTGTCTTACCTTCAGCACGTCTGTAGGGTTCGCTAGAGAGGAGGACAACACGCCCGAGACCACGCCGCAGAACACGTTAATGACCATCGTCTCATCTGCAGGGAGCAAACACGGACTTCAGATTCAGTGCGTCGCGTAAAAAACGCAAACAAAATCAGGCAGAAAAACAGGCAGCTTCATTCCTATAACTGATAAAACCAGAGTGAGCCAAAACTATTGGCACCCTCTGTAAAGATTTGCATTAACGTTATGGGAACACTCAAAATGATCTCACCAATAAAAATTCAGAACAATTTAATAAAAAACTGATGCATCTTGTTTTGCGTTACAGTTGGGTTTCACCACTAGATGGCAAAATAGAGCAACAAACTCGAGACGCTTGCGGCAGAAACTGATAAAAATGTGCTGCTGACTTCCTTGTGTTAAAGATTATTTTATAGAGCTGTGAGTTCGGACCTCTGGTACACCCGAGTAATAGAACAGTAACATTAAACCGATTCGACTGGATTCGACCGGATTCGTGTGCTCACCTTCGGGTCGACTGACGAATAATTTCTTCAGCGTGTTGTAGGTCCCGATCTTGATCGTCCCGTAAGGACGCCTGCCGTAAAAGCGCTGGCGAGATCCTTTAACACAAATAAAAACACCTTCAGTCTATCTCACAAACAAGACTTTCATTTATCAATATTAATATAAGATTCATTGAGAATGGATTTTGGGTGCTTTTAAACTAATCGGTACAGGAAGTGAGTCAGATCATGCCATAGTTTTGGGCTGCATCCAAAATTACGTACTTCTTAAAACGCTTAGTAATTGCGTTGTATATAGTATGATTACGGGCAGTATGAATAAATAATACTACATCCCCCATTTTGATATTGACACGTGATATAGGACGTCACAGCAGCATGGATTTAAAGCTGGATAATGTTTAACTTGAACGATGAGTGAAATTTAACTACGAGGAACAAATGGTTTTTTTTTCTTTAAGCACCTAAAGCTATTTAAAGCAATTAGAAAGTGCCGCTTTCCACCAACGAATATGACGAGTCGTCTCTCCCGATTCGCATAATAGGAATTCTGACATTCATTCTTCTGTCTGAATAAATCCAATGAATCAACTGTTCTGATTCTCAGACGTCTTTCTCCACTAATTTTAGGTATATACACACACACACACACACACACACACACACTTGTCACTTTATACTTTATAAGGAATGCTGGTGACTCATCAGATGACCTGATTGGTTAGCCAATAATGAAATCAATAAGCGTTCCTAATAAAGTGGCTGGTGTGACAAGAAATGATTTCCCCAAGTTCCCTAAAATCTATAACTAGTGATTGGCTGGGATTCCAGGAAGTAAAACTATGCACGCTGAGTGAGTGGGAGGAGCTTAAATTCTTTTCGCATGTCAATCACAGGGACACTAGCCAATGGTGAGAGTCTATGAGCTCATGCATGCGGAATGTGCAGGACAGGATGAAGCTCTCGGTTCGAACTGAATCATTAATGTCTAAAGATAATTCCAGACGCTGTATTAAGTGATACCAGGGGTCATGTGACTGGTTCAGATGCTGATAAACACTGCTGTCTGTAACGACCAGGAATAAATGCTCCTGCAGACTCATGGCGTTCATAGCGTTCTGATATCTGGGGGGGGACAAAATGGCCACAGTGTTCCTGTACAGGTCTGGTCAGGAAGCTGCCTGTTTACACATGTGGTTTAAACATCATCTATTTTTAAATAAACGCAGCTCAGACGAGCGATACGATATACAGCTCATAAAATAGCAGCAGGCTTTGGCAGAGGAACCAGGAGCACGTGAAACATGTTTATACTGAATTACCGCTCATGTGTTTTAGGATCCTGGGGATAATTTGCCGCTTACTTGCTAAGTGTTGCGCTTTTCATGTAATTGCATTAAAGCGCTCATGTGCAGCTGTCATAAAGCTTTCATTTACAGGGGAAATAAATGTCTATCGTTTCTCAGTATTTTGCAGCAACGTCATACTAACCTACGGCCAGTGGAGATGTTAAAGCAGCTTTATTTATTTATTTATTTGCTTATTTATTTATTTATTTATTAGCATCGAGGTTATTTTATTGGGATTTCAGAACAAATCATTCAAAGTATAAAATTAACAAAAGCCCAGAAAAAAACATCCCAAACGTAAACTAGACAAAAACTTCAAAATATTTGTCGCCCCTTACCCCGAGTCCCCACCAGGATTAAAGCAGCTATAAGAGTTACATCATAGCCGTGACTTCGTGCTGCGAGAAACGATGTGCCGGTGTCTAAGGAAAAATGGAAACTTTTGGAATCTTTCTTATAAAACCCCAGATTTAGTGTTCTTACCCGGAATACAAAGCCCGGATGCCTTCCTCTTGTCCAATCCGGAGCAGAGCGTGGAACATCCCTCTGTAGCGGACCTCCATGCACTGAGACTGGCCCTGGACCTGGAGCCGGGTTTTGGTCAGATCGATAGGAAAAGTACCTGGAATGTAGATTCGTCAGAGATTTTAGTGTAATTACGGACGAGAGATTATCTTATGATCACAGTGACTCCGAGCGGTTCTAGACGTCTGCGAGATGTAGAAGAAAAGCAGACCGCCATTTCCTTTTGTGTCAGTGTGAATATATTAATAAACATCTTTTTAAAAAATTATTTATTTCATTATTTGTGTGAAGTGTGTTGGACTACCAACCCGAAGGTTGTGGGTTCGATTCCCAGCTCCACCAAGCCACTACTGCTGGGCCCCTGAGTAAGGCCCTTAACTCTCAATTGCTCAGTTGTAGAGAAGAGATAAATGTAAGTCGCCCTGAATAAGAACGTCTGCTTAATGCTGTAAATGTAAAATTTATTTGTTTAGAACTTTGAAATCTGGACCGGTTCATGTTTAAGGCAGGACGGCTTTAGAATAAGGAGCGCCGTCTGTTCCGGTAGCGTCGCTATTCCTTTAAGAGGATAAACACCGTGTTTAGGATTGGATCCCTCCGGGAGGATTCGAATACCAGGTGTGAACAGTCGACTATCCATCATGCATTAAGACTCAGGACTCCGAACCGGAGATGTAGTCATCTCATAACGCATGCATATATTTGTTAATATAATCAGAGCGACGCACGTGCACTAAAAATAAACGAATATCACATGCAGAATAACAGCTTCAAGGCGAGTGTTAAAAAATTGCATTAAATGGAGCAGCACTAAAATGTGGGCTTTGCATCCTTTTTTCTTTTTTTTTGCATCCTATTTGCACACATCAGGCAGCCAACCAGATGTGCTGCCTATAATCAGAGACTTCATTCCAAATGAGGTTCATATGGTGGCCGGTTTTGTGTCATCATCATCATCATCAGGGAAAAAAAGGAAGCAGGAAAAAAACAATAGCTCACCAAATTCTGCGACGATCGATGCCATTCCTCCGTACACAAACGGCTTCCAGTTCAGGCTGGCCATTTCCGTGGAGGTCCCTT
>VCAZ01000078.1:1876710-1896710 GCA_005784505.1 Bagarius yarrelli
GTGTGCTGGTGAGAGCTCGGCTTTATTGTGTGCATCATGTAGGAATTTACATCAGCAGTGACTCGTGACTAGAGACTGACCGATTAATCAGTTTTACCGATATTTTTTAATATTTAATCCATTTTTTATATCAGTGTTATTATATTGTATCTACAGAAACATGCCACCTTTCTGTTGTTGTTTTTTTTAGACCATTACAGCACTAAAGTATAAAGATAAAATAGACGGGAAGACTCTAAAGATCCAAAATCCCATACTTTCATACTAAATAGTAGGCAAAACTGAGTATGCTGCTGAGTCGTGTGCCCGAATCCTTAGTATGCGAATTACAGTATCCAAATGTTCCCAGATGATCTATTACTTTCACCTAGATCTTGAAGTATTTTTGATACGATGGACACTTTTAGCGCCGGCTCTAGGCATGGGCAGGGGTGGGCTGAGCCCACACAAACGTCTGTCTTGCCCACCCAATCAACATTTGGCAAATGTTGATAGATCTATCTGTCTGTCTGTCCATCCATCCATCCATCCATCCATCTATCTATCTATCTATCTATCTATCTATCTATCTATCTATCTATCTATCTATCTATCTATCTATCTATCTATCTAGCAGTTAACAAAACTTTGTAACTTTTATGTTATAATTTATGTATTTGTTTAGTATTTATGTTATGTTATAGTAAAGGTGTGTGTGAATGGGGGGGGGCACAAATCTATGATCTCGCCACCAGAGTCCGGTCCAGCCCCGCCATGACCCCGCGGGAGAGACGACTCATACCCTAAATAGATTAATAGGTATATATCGGTGTATATTTATAGGTACATACGTTAAAACTACGTCTGTGTGAATGTATGTGTTTGGGCTTTACAGGGTCGTGGCTCTAAAATCGTTCAGTGAATCAGTGGATCGAATCTATTCTGTCTGGCCTTGAAGCAATAAATAGTTTTGTGCTGATTTATGAATATACTCATGTAACCTCTTACGGGTAATGACACTGTTCTTCTGGAAACCTCATCCAAGTCCTTCTCATGTTTTTTCACCTCTTCTCCTTCCAATGACTCTTTTGTACAATTAAACAAGAGACAACTAACATTTAAATCAGTTCGATTCAGGACCTGAAGGGATTGCGTTTGCAAAGCATGAGGTACCTTTTACCAAACTTGTCCATGCTGAGTCAAATCCAGACTCTACCATGGAGCAATGTCCTCGGCAGGATATGTAATGGTTATAATCTTATATATCTTGCTTTTAGTAATGTTTTTATATCTTTATATTGTGACTAATAACCCAATTTGTTAGTCTGTTAATATCCGGAGTTTCAACATGGTGTGTGTGTGATGGTAAAGTAACTCATAACACATTTCCCAAGCATATCTTGGTTGAGCTTCAATTTCAAAATAGAACATTAATGGGGGGGGAACCATCTTCAAACAGGAAGTATGCTCTAAGGATGAGATTTGGATGACAGCCAGACTGGACAAGGGTCGGATCAGTTAAACCGTAGCCGTGATGAAGAGGCGTCTTCAGATAACATTCTGACATATGACA
The DNA here is from genome assembly GCA_005784505.1 of Bagarius yarrelli. Lineage (NCBI taxonomy): Eukaryota > Metazoa > Chordata > Actinopteri > Siluriformes > Sisoridae > Bagarius > Bagarius yarrelli. The sequence continues at coordinate 1,878,263 of VCAZ01000078.1, forward strand.
CTGTTTTTCCTGCTTTCAGCCTGATTCACGGCAACTCTGTGGACCTTGTGTGATGTGAATGAACCCCCGATGTAGTTTACTAGAATAATTTTATTAGAAGTTTACTACAATAATTGCCAACACTGAGGTGACCATGGTCTCCACTCCGACTGAGATTATATCCTTTACCATGGTGAGACTCGACTACTCTGAGGATGTGACTTCGCCTGCTCCGATCTTCACAACCTCTGCTCAGAAATCTGTAGTCATAATCGGATGGATTCTCAGCATTCAAGCTACTTTGATCATCTTCACCAACCTTCTGATGGCCATCGCTTTGTTCTTGCTGATGCATAAGGGAGGCAGTTCCAGCTGGAGTTTCGTCCTGAACCTGGCCATCGCTGACATCCTAGTTGGTTTGGCGATCACGGCTATCGCTACTGATGCAATTAAAGGACGTGCGGTTTCCATACATAAGGAAGTGTGCTTGCTGCGCATGTGTTTCATCATCATGCCCAGTGCCGCATCCATCTTCACCATGTTCTTCATTTCTCTGGACCGGTACGTGGCCATCAAAGTGCCTCTACGCTACTCGCAACTCATGGGTACCAAGATGACAGTCTCTGTGTTGGTGTTTCTGTGGCTCCTGTCGATGGTCGTTGGATTCTTGCCCAATATGGTGAAGAACATGCAGAGCAGTGGGTCTGAAAGCGTGTGTACCTTTTTCTCCGTCATCGACCCTCAGAGCATCATCATAGTCTTCTGTGCCACCTTCTTCCCCATACTGTTGGTCTTTATCTACTTCTATCTGGACATCTTAAAAATTGCCTGGAGTCATCAACGGCGCATCGAGCAAGCCATGCAAGTGAGTTCCCGCTGCCTCCTGCCTGGTCGTTACTGGGGTCACTTCAAGGCAATCAAAACCGTCACAGTTCTGGTGGGTTGTTTCACCCTCTGCTGGTCCCCTTTCTTTGTGGTCAGCATTATACAGGTGCTGTGTCCACTGTGCAAGCTTTACTGGTTTTTAGAGAACCATCTCTGGCTGCTGGGTCTCGCTAATTCCCTCATCAACCCTCTCGTTTATGCCTTCTGGCAGAGGGAGGTGCGCCAACAACTCTGTGAGATGTTTGCTTGTATTAAAGTCAGGGGGTGTTGTGTTAAACGTAACTCCGAGCAAACGATGATCACTCAAACCAGAAACTCAGTGGACCCTGCTCTACCGGCTCAGTTTGTTATTACCAAGCCTAAAGTTCCTACCGCTGTGTCAACATGTCCCGACTCTGTGTAACAAAACAACAGAGGATCGTTTACCCCCTTTCTTTCAGGTCTGTTTGCCTCATGGGAAACGTTTGAGTGTTTTAACGTCAACAACCGGAAAAGAGACGTATCCCATAATGGATGTGGCGTCTTGAGAGTCTGGCGTGGTTTATTTGTGCAATGGAACAGATGGCTTTATTGACTTTTTGGCTCACTTTCTTCTGCTTAAGTGAAATCAGAAGACCGTCAGCAGTTACGGGCTGATGTATTAATCCCTGTTGTTTGCACTATCGATGTAAGTTTGTAAAAGAAATGTCCATTTTTCTATGACTTTTGTGTAAATACAGACATGTAAACATTGTGTTTCTCTTGTTTTTCAATCCTGATGGTCTGTATATCACACCTGACCCTGCTTGAGAAGGGCAGTACACTGGCAATCACTGATGTACTGACAAACGCGTGCTGAACTTTTTCTTCTTGTTGTTTGTTCCTTTTATCTGACATGTTATACATTTAATTACCTTTTATATGGTACATTTACATTTACAGCATTTGGCAGACGTCCTTATCCAGAGCGACTTACATTTATCTCTTTTATACAACTGACCAATTGAGGGTTAAGGGCCTTGCTCAGGGGCCCAACAGTGGTGGCTTGGGAATCGAACCCTGGTCTTTCTGGTATCAGTCCAACACCGTAACTACTATGCCACCACCTAAAAGGTATATTACTTTTTACCTTTTATGTGTTATATATGGTACTGTGAGGTTCTGTTATGCATTTGTTTTATCTATATAGGTTTTCCAGGTGAAAGATATACCCAGGTACAGGGATGGTAGCAAATGTACTATTCATTTCTGATGTAAATATATTATTCGGTGAGGATTATACTTGAGTCCGGTTTGGTCCAATTGTCTGATAGTTTCTAATAAAATTTTAGACTGTGAAATTTGCATGCTGGTGCCTTTGAATTATTGAGCTATGTGGTATATGGTGTTTACTGGGATCCTGTGATGGGATGGGAATATGAGTATGTGGATAACATCACCCAAACAGGAAGTAAATGCAACCCTTCCTTCTCCAGGGGCGCCATATCATAGCTGACCCTGCGCTCTGACCCCCAACTTACTAAGATGGGATATGCATTTATTACTTGGTGGTGCTGGGAATCGAACTCTGATCGTCCAGGAGACGGTCCAACACCTTAAACACAGAGCCATTACTTACACTGAAGAATCTGGGAATATTTAATTGATCATATATTTTACATTTACAGCATTTGGCAGACATCCTTATCCAAAGCGACTTACATTTATCTACTTTATACAACTGAGCAACTGGGGGTTAAGGGCCTTGCTCAGGGGCCCAACACTGGTGGTTGATGGTGCTGGTAATCGAACCCCCAGTCTTTCTGGTATTAGTCCGATACCTTAACCACTAAGCCGCTGCTTCTCTATTTAGAAGGGAATTGGTGTCTAAAAGTTATTAGGAACACAGAAAGCTGCTATAAAAATACCTCAAAGAAACTTCTTCTCCTTTCGGCTGTTCCCTTTTAAGGGGTCTCCACAGCAAATCATCTGTCTCCCCCTAACCGTATTCTCTACATCCTCTTCACTCACACACACACTAACTTCATGTCCTCGTTTATCACATCCACATACCTCCTCTTTGGTCTTTTTTTTCTTCCCTTATTAAATAATATATGTGAATTCTGGGCCATGTTAAATACTCCGGTACAGTAGGTGGCGATATACATCAGATATGCCATCGTTCTAACCCTCCATAAAACAGAAAAACAAGTACCCGGATGTAAATAATGGTACACCCGCATTTCCGGAACTACCCGGCGGAAGTAGATGCGTTTACGTAGAAAAATCAAGCTAGAATGAAGTAAGTGTTGATTTTAGAGTTTAAATTGTTAATTATAAATAACGCTGTATGTATTAAAGTAATGTAATACAATATAGTTAAATGTTAATAATTTGTCAGAGTCTGTACTGGGTTTGAGGGCTAACGTTAGTTAGCTTAGCGCTTAACCTTGAATATTAACTCTCTTTTATATATATTTTTTAGTCCGCTCACCAAAGTGAAGCTCATTAATGAACTGAATGAGAGAGAAGCGCATCTCGGTATTAAAGACTCGGTGTCGTGGCACGCGGAGTACAAGGACAGCGCGTGGATTTTCATCGGTGAGAGGAACAAATTGTCGTAAAAAATGTCGTAAACACATTAAACAACTAATTACACTGTCTAAACTCTTTCCCGGGGTTTAATAATAATATTTTTTCTATTAATTTATTGTCCAGGGTTAACATAAAGCTGTTTTAGAACTGGGTTGTGCAGAACGTTGTGACGTCATGTTGAAGCATTTTTAACACCCGAATCAATTACTCTTCTTCTGAAAGAGGAACAGGCAGAATTAATCGATTATCGATCGTTAAGAAAGTTATGATATTATTATTATTATGGATGAGGATAAATTGTACAGTGTAATCTTTAAATTTGAAGTAAAATATTTTATTATAGTTGTGACGTCATGGTGAACACTGAGCTTATTAGCTTTAGCCGCGTTCATTAATGTAAATAAAAGCATTTTTAACACCCGGATCAGTTATTAGTATTCTGTAATAGGAACAGGCAGAAGTAATAGATTGTCGATTGTGTGTTTTTCAAATATTGCAGTCCAGCTTTTGTCTTGGAGTAAAATATTAGAATATAGAATTCTCTGGAAAGTCCTGACGTGGCATGACATCATGTTTAACGCTAAGCTAATTAGTTTGTTCGTTCAATTAGCAACTATTTACCACACCAATAAATTGATTCTTTAGAATAGCTGTTAATGATCATTAGTTTAATGAGATGTGAAATAATTTGACCAATCAGATGACGTAGCTCCGATCAAAATGGTGGTGGGGATCCGTGATTACTGGTGGTATTCTGTAGTACTGTGTCCACATCATGGCTTAGAGAGAGAGAGAGAGAGATAAGGTCTAAACACACTTAGAATTCATGTGTGTCTGTTCTGTCGTTGTCACCTGCAGGTGGCTTCCCGTACGAGCTGACCGAAGGTGACATCATCTGCGTTTTCTCACAGTATGTACTGTCCGTGTTGCTCGTTATCGCACCTCGTGTCGAATTTCTGACCTCCGTTCAAAACCCAAAACAAAGGTTCTCCTTGTCGTTGCAGATATGGTGAGATCGCCAACATAAACCTGGTGCGTGATAAGAAGACGGGGAAGTCCAAGGGCTTTTGTTTCCTGTGTTATGAGGATCAGAGAAGCACCATTTTGGCGGTGGATAACTTCAACGGCATCAAGGTGAGACGACACGTTTCACTGAGCTGAAGAGGAAATAACAGAGAAACGATTCGCTCGGCTGCAGTTACACTTTCTATTCGCTTAAACGTTTATAAAGAACAACAACAAAAAAAAAAACATTTAAAAGTATTTCCAGGACATAAAAGTTGTTAATCCCTTATTATTATTATTATTTTTTACATTGACAGCATTTGGTAAACGGCCTTACCGAAGCGACGTGCGTATACTTACATTCATAACGAAAGCTTATTTCAGCGCCGTTAATGACCTGATCTGGCGTGATGACGTTTACCTTCATGCCGTGTTTTACACGTTTACAAGTTTTGTTTTCTGTTTTGTACATTTTGATAACTTTTATACAGCACACATCATTTCATCATTCCCAGCTCCACCAATCCACCACTGCTGGGCCCCCGAGCAAGACCCTTAACCCCCAATTGCTCAGTTGTATAAATGAGATAAATGTAAGTCGCTCTGGATAAGGACGTCTGCCACATGTTGTAAATGTAAATCACGCCAGTTCTGGTTCAGTGACGGTGACGCAACAGGCAGGCGTCATGGCGCCCTCGTGTGAGCGCTCGAGTACCAGTAGAATGTAGATCATTTCCTCTGTTCTATCACACACTGGGCGGAAAAAAACACTGCTACTCAATTCTCTGTTAGTTTAATGCTTTGTATCGATAAATTGTTGGAAATAAAATATTTTTAGATTAATAAATTAGTAATTATACGGTTATAATCTGTAACGAGCAGAATGTTATGATGCATTAATTAAGCATGTTATAAAACCTGCCGTGACATATCATCACACACACTTTCTCTCCGCCGTTGTCATCCCAGATCAAAGGCCGGACGCTACGTGTGGACCACGTGTCCAACTACCGTCCACCCAAAGACACGGAGGACATCGATGACATCACTAAGAGTCTCCGACAGGAAGGCTGTGCTCCCAAAACGGCTTCGTCGTCCGGGTCGGAATCAGAGGACGAGCAAATTTTACCGCTAAAGAAACCCAAAAAAGGTAAAATGATTTTTTTAAATTTTCATTTAATAAAAAGTGAAATAATATTTTGAGTGTTACAAGATTCACGTTATGTGTCTGCCATAACAGAAAAAAAAGAAAAGAAGAAAAAGAAGAAAAAGGAAAAGAAGAAAGAAGCGAAAGGGGAGAAGCGCATGACCCAGTCAGACTCTCCCTCCACTCCTGCAGTGAAGGTAAAGAAGGAAAGGGAGGACGCGGGTTATGAGAAATACACCCTGAAGGGGGGGCAAGAATCGAGGAAAGAGCGTGAAAGAGCAGAAGATCAGCACAGGAGAGGAGAAAGAGAGAGGGACAGAGACAGAGACGATGAAAGGAGGATGGAAAAAAGTAGAGACGATGCAAGACGAGGGAAAGACGAGCTGCAACAGCGTCCACGCGAAAGAGACCGCGAGCGAGAAAGTTTTAAGGACAGACCTGGAGATCGAGACAGAGATCGACACTACAGAGAGAGAGAAAAAGACAGACGACGAGACCGAGACGGGGAATACAGACGCAACTGAATTCCACCGAAAAAAAGATTTTATTTTCCTTTATTCTTTTTTTACCCCGTTTCCTGCTGTGACATCAAACCTGTTTGTTTGTGTCGTGTTGTAAATAAAGTTTTTTTTTCTAAACCTGCTTGTGTCAGTCGACATATAAAATATTATTATTAATAAACAATAAACGTAATTAAAATACATTTAAAAATAAATAAAAATCTGCTAAAAGTAAAGTTTTTTTCTAATAGTGAAAGAAGTAACAAAGCAAAAAGCATTGCTGTGATTGGTTATTATTGTGAAACAAATCCACCAATGAGGAAGAGAAAACCGTGTGGTTGTCTGCTCGGATTCAGGGCATGTTTTTATGTAGTTATGAAAAAAAAAATAAAGTTTAAGCAAAAAACTGGACATTTTAGTTCTGTAAAATAAAAATAAATTGTTAAAAATGATTATCACAATGAGATACTTTGATGTTTATAAAATGGCACCAGTTTGATCAGAACATTTATTAATTTAATTCATTAATTTCTCAGTATGCAGTAGGACTGGGTGATACGATGATGTAATATCTATCTCATAATAATGACGTCATGATGCAATTTCTTTTTAATGATTAATTTTTCTGTATTACGTTTATTAAAAACTGCTCGAAATAACTAATGTTACATTTGAAATATATTTTTTTTAATTTTTTATTGTTAGACTTAGACAAAAATATGATCATTAATTTAATAGAAATACTAACAAAAAAGCATTAGGTTTTTATATATATATATAAGCAAACCTTTAGAATTTTTATTAAAAGCGTCTTTTAACAGATTAAATCAGTTTTTTTTACCTGTAAATTTTTCCAGCAAACTACAATTCAGGTTTTTTCAATTTTCCGCATTTCACTGGTGAAGCTCCAGTTTCTGGAAATCGATGGCTTTAATAAACCACCTGCTCCCCCAAACCAGCATGAATTTATTCAGCGACTCGGCCACTTCCAGTATCCGTTACGCCGATTCGACCACGTGCGTATCGGGAGGCTCTGATTTGGCTAAAAGAAAAAAAAAGAGGAGGGGGGGGGAGGGAGGGGACATGAGGGTGTTTCTCTCATTCTGCTTTTGACATTTTGGACCAGTCGTCACTGTTTGTACAGAAAAATGAAGAGTTTGAATCAGTCTCAGTTTCGGGACATCGGCTCGAATTTCCTCCACCGAATCGATAAATTGAACAGAAAATCAGCGCAGTGGAGCAAAGCGTTGGACTGATAATAGGAAGGATTTGGGTTCGATTTCCGGCACCACTAAGTTACCACTGTTGGGCCCCTGAGCAAGGCCCCTAACCCCCTATTGCTCAGTTGTATAAAAGAGAGAAATGAGAAATGTAATGTAATTTATACAACCGAGCAAATGGGAGTTGAGGGCCTTGTTTAGGGGCCCAACAGTGGTAACTTAGTGGAGCTGGGAATTGAACTCACAATCTTTGGATTGGTAGTCCAACACCTTAAACATGAGCCACCACTTCCCCAGACTTTGTTCCTTTTCCTTGGTTCGAAGTCGTTTTGTAGGAATTGCATCACGATTAACACATGATGCACAGAAACACACACACACACACACACACACACACACACACACACACACACACACACACACACACACACACACACACACACACACACACACACACACACACACACACACACACACACACACACACACACACCACACACACACACACACACTTCCTCGTAGGTTTAAGGTAGTTTGGAAATGAGTAGCAAAAATTGTTGGTGCATCAAAACAAAACATCTTAAGAAACTAAGCAAACAGCAGCTAACATGAGAAAGTTTTTCGTTGTTTTTAATCGGCGGAAAAGTCGTACAGTGTGAAGCCAGTTTTAGTTCGAAAGAGTTTCGATGGAAAGACAAGAAAATTTTCTTTCATTTAAATCATTACAAACTAGATAGAAGTTAAAAATGTACAGATTTTTTCCTTTAAAAATCGTTATTGTTTAAAATGGGTATTGATGGAATATCATTTCCTGTCTCTTCAGTTTGAAGTCTTCATTCAGACATTAAACGACTCATCCGGTTTCCTGCTTGTCGGAACCGCTCCGGTCCGCAGGGAACCCGTCACAGAGGGACATTACTGTGTAATTGAGCAGAAGCTTCCACGCTCCGTTTTCCGTCGGTCCGCTCACTATATGCAGTTGCCATGACAACCGAGAGGTTCGTTCGGCAAGCGGACAACAGTGAAATAAAACCCTGAACGTTTCCTTTAAGCGGCGTTTCACCACATTAACACAGACACGAAGGCGACACAAACAGGAAACGGTTTCAGAGTAAACAATAAACGACTGACATTTACATATTCATGTGTGTGACACAAAAAAAAAAAAAAAAAAAAAAAAAGCAGCACTGGAGGACCTACACCGCTGAGAGAATTCCGCCAAAGACCACCAGGGTCCAGGGATCGAGTTCACTTGTTAAACATCAGAGGTATTTGTGTGGAGATTTTTTAATCGAAGCTACAACTGTGAGATTTTATATAAATCCATTTTTTATATTTTATATATATATATATATATATATATATATATATATATATATATATATATATATATATATATATATATATATATATATATATATATGGAGATATATATATATGAATAAAGCTCTAGAATAAAAGTCCTGACTTACAAACCTGAAATCCAGCAGAAGCCCTGATGGGCTCTGAAAGGTTGGGGTTGTATACAAGTAAGGCGCTGAGAAGTTATTTCTCCTAGAAAACAACACAGGTGTATTAAATAATCTCCCCGATTTGCAGTGTAAAATGGTAGCGCACAAATCAAGCTAGGCTAAACAACCTATTTAAAGAGACGGGCGACAGCACGCGGTAAATAATCTTTTTTCTCTCTAATATTTACAAATCGTGTTATATTTTGTCATTAATTAGGGGGAAAAAAACAGAGAACAGGCAACCCTGAACCGGTCTGATGCAGCACATGTGCAACAGAAAGCAGTTAGCATATCGCAGCATGCAGAATCGTAGTGCTGACATGCAGTCATCAGGAAGTGGACTAGAAAAGAATGATGCCGATGGCCTTTACTTGGTGTAACTGCCATCATTTTCCAGTGGTGGTAAAAAACTATAATTGCGTTTACACGACTAAAACACCAATATGCAACAAGTCATGCGTTTGCCTGACAGACCTGGTGGCTCACAAGTGCAGTGAAGTTGCAAGATAACTTTATTTCCACCATGTACATTATTTAGTTACTGGAAGCTGCACACTCTTAACATCTACAGTCAGGATTCGATTTGGAAAGTCAGTGCAAAACATTAAGGTCACACGCATGTTGCGTGAAGCAGCCGCGCTATGATTTTCTCAGAAAACTCTTTTAGGCCTGTGGTTGAGTCCGGCTCCAGCCGCTGTATCTCAGCATTGGGAGTCTTGGCTGCAGATATCTCGCTGTAGACAGGGCCAAGGTTAATACCATGACAAAGACTCAAGCCGTCTGTGCACCATTTTGCAAAGAACAAATCTTTAAAAAGACATGTATACGACTGTATACTTCTCCCGGCCCTTCGTGCTTTTTTGATCGACCCTCCACCCTGTCCAGGTGCAGCAGTCAATTCCTGGGAAATTCCGGCTCAGCACATGGAAATAGTCACGTTGATGCCCAGGTTGCCGTTGTCAGCGAACAAGTGGGCGATGGAGGTGTCAAAGACGAGGCAGTCGCTGTTCATGATGGCTGCTGCTACGCCGTCGTGAATAGACCGCGGCGTTGCTTCCCAGGTGAGCCGCCTGCGGTTGCCATTCAGCTCTAGACGGTAGGCGAAATTCTCAGCCTGTTTGCGGGTGCCGATAAGCAGCACGATCGCGAAGAACTGCTGATGTCCTTCGTATTTCTCCTGTTTTTCCAGAACCAGCATGAAATGGTGGCCAAAACAGGATTGCATCATGACCCAGTCTACCGCGCCTGGCAGGTTGATGTCTGTTGCCAGGAAGACTATGTCCTCGCCTTGCAGTGTGGTGATGGATTTGTGGGCGTGCATGAGGTGGGGCATGACAGCTTCTAGGGAGCCCTGCCATTTGCAGGACGCGCCCGGGCAGGGGCAGGTATATGGGCGGAACTCGCAAACCTCCTCATGCTCTGGTTTCTCACTGTGGTGCAGCGACAGCAGGCAACCCGCCGAGGCATACTATAGAGGGAGGGAGAGAAGAAAAAACAAATCATCAGACATGGAATACAGTTGATTTTATATCGAATTTCTGACCTTTACAAACATCAAGTGCTTTTTCTACCAGGGAAAAAAAAAAAACTATGTGGCCTACCAAAATGTCTAACATGCACCAGTCTTTTGAATTATTAGGAAAATATACAAACAAAAAAAGGGGAAAAGGATCAAACAGAATAATTATTTTTGAGCTGCAATACAGTAAAGAGGGTAGGATTGAGGTTGGGGTGTATGAGAAGAAAACCAAGACGGGGTAGTACAAAGGAGGTAGAAAAAAAAAAAAAACCTCAAATGAAATGTTGGGATAAAGAAGTTGGAGAGACTGAGAGCGGGCAAATGAAGGATACAAGTTGTGACCAGTTCCAAAGGAAGCTAAAAGAAAGATCCATTAGTCATAGTGCCAGTATCCGTTAGGTCATTTGCTCTACATCCTACATCACATGCAAGTCTTTCTCTAAAGTGGGTCATGAAAGGTCACCTTCTTATTCTCTAACCCTGGATGATGGAAAGCATTGTTAGGATATACGAGTGGGCAGGACCAGGGCAGTCACTCAAAAAATGAATTACTGTGGTGAAGTGCATGGCTCTTTCCTTGATTATTAAAGTGTAAAAAAAAAAAAAAAAACCACCGCAAAATGCAAGCACTGCAAGTCTAACGCTCGACAAGTCTCGGTACACATTACGGGCAACAACTACCAGGGGACTTGGACTTGAGTAAGGACAAAAATCGCAAAACCTGCAAGAACCTGATAACCAGATCTTTTTTTCAAGGCATTTCATCAGCTTAGCATGGCCGCAGAAATGAGCTGATGCTCATCGGGTTTAGTGCACACCGCTGTACAGAGGACATAAAGACAGATACGGATGATGGAGCTTAAGGAAAACTGGCTGATGTATTGCCAAACTCTGGTAATATTTTTCAGAGATCATGTTGATGATAGAAATAGGCCGGTGGATGATAGTAATCCCGGCTTAACACAACTTGAAGGGGATGAACGGTCAAACTTCATTATACCGTTTTATCCAGTTTCATTCCTCGTAGGTTTCTGATTCCGAAAATCACTCAAGATACCTACAGATACACTATGGATGTGGGGGCCAGTTTGATTATTACACATCCCACACGCATATAGAGTGTTCTTCAAAACCTAAACGCACATGACAAACCCATTGTGCATAGTGTCCTGCATAGATTCCATGTGTCCTGCATAGATTCCTCAATTTGCCTCAACCCCACTGGACCCTTACGGAGCCTTAACACACTGCCGCTTTGAGGATTTGTCTTCCTTCAACTACATCATCTAGTAACCTTCTCAAAAGATAATAGAGGAGGGGAATAAATCTTGAATAGGTTGTCCAACAAGAACTTGGGTCCGCTTGTATAATTTTTCCAGGTTGATCAAGTAGTTGACTAGTTGTATAATAAAAACACAACATAACGCATTGCCTAGAGTTACAGGCAACAATCTGGTGTATGACTGACAGACATCGGTGCAGTCTTCAGGAACTCCTGGGATGCTGAATAGAAACTGTCATCATATATAATCAACCGCTCAAAAGTGTCAGAGGAACAAAAGAACCATTCTATCTCATGTCTTGCAGGTGCCTAATTTGTGGCTCTAATTGCCTCGCATTTTCATTAGCACCTGGCTGGGGGCCAAACGCCCGGCAAGTGGAATCATCTCTCTAATCCTTTTTTGGGTTCTTTGACTGGAACGTCACAAAGTAAAAGTCGTTCTGGGAGCAAAGTCATTTGGTCGTTCATCCTCTTATCTTTCTTTTTAATTAGAAGAAAGGAGGATTTGGGGCAATAATCCCGCAAGCAGTGTGCTGGTGATAAAGCTCTCTCTCCCTCTCTCTCTCTTTAGCCATCTCTCTCTAGCTTTCTTAAGCTGAGAATAAGAAGATCTGATGGCCAAGAATTAGCTTCTGGAGTGGAAAGTGTGCGGCTACTTACGGGTTCTTGAGGTATTTGCAGCAGTTTCCATCATTTCAGTATTGTTGATATCTTAAATCTCACTTAATAGGAAGCAGTAAGACTACCATGGTATCGCAAAATCAGGTGGTCACCAGCGGTTGTAGCTGCTGATCCCACCTCCACCCCTGAGCTTCCTTCTAGTGCTTCTGTTTTAATTAAGGCAGTGTCTGGGGGGCTCTGGAGGGGGGCCTCGCTCAGCTTTCCCTTTCGTGTCCTGTCTGACTCTCTGCCAGACTCGTTTCGCCCCATGAAGCTTGGCTACTAAATTATTGACAAATTTTCGCAGTCAAGTTGCAAATCCCGTCCCGCGAGGTCAGTTAACGAGCAACGCTGCAATCGGAGGTCAAGCGTGTTTCTATTGGTTTGAAGCTGTATTCAAAACAGAGCAGAAATTACAACACCACCATCGCATACGTATGGAACTCATTCTAAAGGAGGAAAAAAAAAAAAAAAAAAAAACAACGTAAATGCAGATAATCCGTCCCAGCCACCCAAAATTATTACCGCCGTTTTTAAAACTATAAATATTTTTTGCATATAAAAAACAATTAGAAGAGATTTGCAAATCAAGTAATATATAAAATAAATAAACGTATGTACAAATTAAACGGCGTTCGGTTTGTGTAGCCAAAATGCCTCGTATGCAAATGTCCTGGCGAGGTTCCACCGTGCAACTGCGGTCTGACGCTCGCTCCATCGTTTAACTGATGATCCACTTTGACAAAATTAGAAAATTTTACTTTATTTTCCTGAATAATTTATTTAAAAAAAAGATCATCTCTCTCTCTCTTTCTCTCCATCAACTCCATTCCTTTCCTGCGTTTCCGTGTATTCCCCCCCAATCTTTCTTTTTTGTAAATTTTACATAACCACCGAGCCACCACTTCCCCTTCACTTTATGTTCCTTCCATAAATTTGACCTTCAGTTCTTCCCGTTTTTTCCCCTTTCCTTTGTCCTTCCGTTTTTCTCATTTTGTCCTTGCGTCTTTTCTGTCCCATTTCCTTCCATTCATTTCTTACCATCAATCATCTTCTCCCTGCGCTTAATTCTGCTTTTTCTTCCCATGTCTTTTCATTAGATTTGTTCTTTCTACACTTGAGACACAAATGATTGTCAGAGCTGAGTGACAAGATGACCATTAAACATTATTGATGGCTCTGTGTGTGTGTGTGTGTGTGTGTGTGTGTGTGTGTGTGTGTGTGTGTACACAATCAGGACCCAGGAGAGAAAACCTGAAACTGTCACAATGCCATCATTACTGTCACTTTTCTGCAGAGTGTGTGTGAGAGAGAGAGAGAGAGAGAGAGAGAGAGAGAGAGAGAGAAAGGCAGGCAGACAGGCAGAGAACGAGAAAAAAATAAGACAGTGAGACAAAGCAACATAGAAAGAGATGGAGACAGATTGAGACAAAAAGAAAGAGAAGGGAGGGGGAACGCACAGACGTGGAGACAAAATGGGAATGAATAAGCCAGAGAAAGAGAGAGATAAAAAAAGGAGTAGGAAACAAAGGCAGACAGAGTACCAGGCAAAGAAAGAGGAAGAGAGAAAGGTTAAAAAAAGAATGAGACCGTAAAACAGAGAGGAGGAAAAGAAAGACAGATGGAAGATAAATGGAAGAGATGAGAAATGAGCAAAAACAGGAGAATAAAGAGATGCAACATACAGAGAGAAAGAGAAAGACAGTAAGTAGTGAGACAAAGAGATGAAAGAAGGCAAAGACAAAGCAAGACAATGGGACAGATATTAAGAGACAGGGACAGACAGCTGGACAGCAATAGATAAACGTAGAGAGATAGACAGAGCACTTCTCTCAGTTTAACCCCGTCTCTCCATCGCAGCTGAAATCATAACTCCACTCGTCTTATCTTTTCTTCCAGTCGATGGGAATCTGACTCCTTCCCTATCAGTATCAGGACACAGTGGGCGGAGCAAGCCAGGATAGGGCGGGGCTAGATCCCCAGGGACACGAAAGCTAATCTGGAATCAATAGCAATCTGGCTAAAAGTTTTAGCGCTGAGGTAATTCGATTAGGAAGACTGGATGGAGTCGGAACTCGAGCTCGAGCTCACGTGATTAGACTCCAACACCGAGTCGCCGGTTAACATCAACCAGCACAAAAGACGCAGGACACAAAAAAGAGACGGTGGAGGAAGAAATATTTAAAACAAAGAAAAATACGTAGCTAAAAATACAACCAGCACAAAACAGCATTTTTCTCAGCATGAAAATAAAAAAAAAATAATGTAAGAAGTGTTTATAAATTACATAAAACTAAAACATAAAATTCATTTTATATTAAACATTACTAAAGTTAACGATGTCATCCTATACTAATGTTAGCGTTTATACAGAGTCGCAGTAAAGAACAGAAACGCAGCAGGACGGCAATTTCTCACAATAACAAAACCTAATGTTCACTTATTTTATTAATAATTTCTTTAATAAATAAAAATCAAATCTCCCGAACGAAAGTGTGTATGAGGAAAAAATACAAACGGAAATATTTTTCTATCAATTTATTTATTTAACATTTACATTTTTTAATTATATTTTTATCCAGAATCTCTTGTTTTTCTCAAATTCTTTTAAACCTTTTTTTTTAAATTAATAAGTTCATTACATACTGTCATATTTCGAGAGAAAATAATTTATAAGTAGACACTCTTTAAAAAAAAGTGAAAATAAATAAATAAATAATAAATAAAAGGAAAAGCTCAGCACCTTTTTTCGGATTTCAGCTTCGTTTTGGTAAATAATAAAGTGGCGCTGTTTTGTGTTAGAGCACCGAGCAGAGACAATAAATACAATAAATTTAATGGTATTAAAAGTCTATGCTAATTAAATCAATAAATCAATCAATAAAATAAACGTCTAGAATTCGTACAATGTAAAATATTTTATTTTATGAAAGATATTAGCGCTCACAGACTCGCGGTGTCTGAGGTTATGAATGAATCTGTCCTGGTGAAGAATAACGAGAAGTGTGAGGTGTTTAAAGTGTGTGTGTGTGTGTGTGTGATAAAATTCTTGGATTGGCGCCGTGTGCGTCCTCGACGACTGAACTCACCTCGCTTTCAGGCAGCGGCTTAGTGGGACACACGGGACGACCGGAGCTCGGGGCACAAACGCCGTGCTGACGATGCCACCCGAGCAAACAGCGCCACTGAGAGAACTCCTTTAGGAGCGGAAGACAGGACGCTGGACACAGCATCCTTACACACACACACACACACACCTAAAGTGTGTGTTTCTCCTCAGAGCGAGCTCACGCAAGCTTGATCTTCCAAAAACTAACTAAAAAAAATACATTCAGGATCCGAGAACGGAAGAGACGTTTTCGGCTCAAAAACAAAGTGCTGCCACGTGTGTGAGAGTGTGTGTGTCTGTGTGCAAGAGAGTGTGAGTGAGTGTGTGCGTGCGTGTGTGTGTGTAAGTGAGTAATTCCTCCGCTCTCTTTTCTCACTGACGGAGACGTAGTGCATCCCGCAAGGAGAAACCCGGAGAGGACATCTGTTTCTCCTCTGCTGCCAAAACACAGACTCAGAGCACGCGCTGTTAGAGGGACACGGTTGCAGTTTACACACACAAAAACACACACACACACACACACCACACACACACCTCTCGGGCACCACAGCAAATCGTCTAATTTGTCAATTGGATGTTAAGCTGAGAGAGACTGAGATTCAGACAAACACCTTAAACACACACACACAAATCAAAACCACTTGTTTCAGCTTCTCACAGCAACAATTCTAGCTTTCTAGAAATCATACACACACACACACACACACGTCACCAAAAATCCGGACGAGCAACAGCTTGTATTTGCAGCTTTACACACAGCGTAGATCGACAAGCAGCCTTAATTTCAGTTGAATGCGTGTTAGTTCCTCTAGCGTTCCTTGCGCTATCGTGTGTGTGTGTGTGTGTGTGTCTGTGTGTCTGTGTGTTTATGCGCGTGATGATTCGCTGGAGAAGAAAAACATTCTGGACTGCCGCACTGGCAGAGCGCTTACACAAGAAGGGGGGAGGCGAGGAGGATCGCTCTGTGTGTGTGTGTGTGTGTGTGTGTGTGTGTGTGTTGTGTGTGTGTGTGTGTGTGTGTGTGTGTGTCCTCAGCGAGTGGTTCTCCCCTTGAGTCTCCCGTTTCCACGGCTGCAGTGGTTTAGAGATGCGAGACTCGTCTGCATTTCTATTTTAAACCTCTCGAACATGGTGTTCCATGAGAAACAAACAAAAACAAACAGAAACAAACAAATAAACAAACAAAACAAAAAGTCATTAATAAAAAAAACGAATCCTTTGTGTGGATAAACACTTCCATTAGCATCACACTGCACATCAGTTCTGGGAAAACAAACTGCCAAACACGATCGTCCAATGAAACCCGCTCTCCGTCTGCCCCACCCTCTGGGGGCGGAGTTTACTCTACACTAAAACGTTTTACCTTCCTGGTAGTCGGCAGACGCTCGTATCTACAGTTTATCCCACATTAATCTGACGTTTTAAAAGTCCAGATGTTTGTTGGCATAATATTCTAGCGGGCATCTCAGAGACACATGATGCCACTGCAGTCCGATTCCTGTCTCACCCTCCTCAACTTCAATACAAGCAAAAAAGCCCATAAAGGAAATAATCGTAAAGTACCGAGACACGCCAACAGATGGCAGCACATTGGAGTCTGTTAATATAACTTAAATATCCCCAGAGACGTAGTTATCGTGCCAGAGAGACTTTTATCTTAGCGATGGACACGGTGACGCCTGCTGAATTGTAAACACCTAAACCATCCCTGCTAGGTTACACACACACACAACACACACACACACACACACACACACACACACACACACACACACACACACACACCACACACACCCCCCTGCAGTAAAAAAAGCAATCTATTTTTAGCCGCAAATGAGAGTGGCAGCACACAATCGTAAGGTTACAATTAAAGAGGCGACGCCGACATTTTCTCTCAACTCCCCAACAAACAGCAACCCCCCACCCACCACCACCAACAACCACCACCCACCACACAAAGCCCCTCCTTCCCCCATCTCCCTCTTCTTTCCCCCTTAATTCTCCTCTTTTCATTCTTCCGCTTCAACTTCAACGTCCCTTCTTCTTTTTCCTTTTCCCTCTTTCTCTCCTCACCTCCACCCCGTCTCTTTCTCTCACCCTCCCTCCCTCTTCTTTCCTCCTCCTTCCCTTATTTCTCTTCCTCTTCTTAACTTCTTTTCCTTTTCTCCTTTACTTCCTCTTTTCTCTCCCTCCATACCCCCCGTCTCTCTCTCTCCCTCCCGTCCCTCCTTTCCTCCTCCTCTCTTCCCCTCTTTTCCTCCTTCTTCCGCTTCATGGATCTCCCCTTCTTCTCTTTCCTTTCCTCCCTCCTTCTCTCTCCCCCTCCACCCCGTTCTCTCTCCTCCCTCTCTCACTCCTTTCTCTCTTCTCCCCCTTCAGACTTCTTTCCTCCTTTCGTTCTCATCTCTCTTCCGTCCCTTTTCTTCCGCCCGTCCTTCTTCCTTCCTTCTTCTCAACTTCTTCTCTCTCCTTCCTTTCCTCCTTTATTCCTTCTTCCCCTTCCTCCCTCCTTCTTCTTTCTCCCTCCTTTCTTCCCCTTCCCCTTCTTCTTTCTCTTCCTACATCCTCTCCTTTTCCTCCAATCTTCCTCAGTTCCTCTTCTATAATTCCTCTCCTTCCCTTCTCCTCCTTTTCTCTTTTCCTTTCAGCTCTCCTCCGTCTTTCCTTTTACTCCATCCCCGTCTTTCCTCCCCATCCCTACCCCCTGTCTTCCTCCTTCCCTCTCCCTCTTCTTTCCTCCTTCCCTCTCCCTCTTCTTTCCTCCTTCCCTCTCCCTGTCTTTTTATTCCTCTTCCGCTTCATCTCTCCCTTCTTCTCTTTTCCTTTTACCCCCCCTCATCTCTCTTTCTCTCTCCCTCCCTCCCTTCCTCCGTGGCGGTGTGCACCTCAATCCAAACATCTTGTAGCTTTTCATTAGGACCCCTTAATGAGAAATGAAGGGCTGCACCGGGGGGAGTGGTAGAACGGCGGTGTGAGAGAAGGAAGCGAGTGTTAAATGTTGTATTTCAACAGCACATTTTTTACTCGAGGAGGTTTTATTTAATCTTAGTTACAATAAGCAACAAACGACTTCAGATT
>VCAZ01000078.1:1899210-1934210 GCA_005784505.1 Bagarius yarrelli
TTAAGTAGTACACAATGTTGGACGGAGTCTCAGTCTTTAGGTCCATCAACCCACTTTACGGTCCGTAGGACTGAGGGCAGAAACTCGACCCGCAGAACAAGTGTCACGATCAGCTTTCGGTATCGTGTGACAGCACAGACAGAAAACAACGTTAACGCAGCAGCGGTGCAGTCGGAGGTGCGACAACGCGGGTATGAACCAACGCCGTCTTCTACCCTAAGTAACACCGAGCAGTGGTGGAACAGAAAACGTTCTGAATTACAGCTAGAAAATTTCTATTATGATTTTACACCAAGTTTTGACACGATATCCGATTCCATTCTGACAACCTGTCAAATCTAACCGCAATTATTGCGCACTTTTATTAGCCACTAGGGGGAGTAGCGAAGTACCTGAAGCCCCCTACTTTCACCCAGAGTGAGTGAGTGGAGCGGCGTGATGCGAAAGTTGGAGCGTCGGGGTTTTCGGACGCATCACCACCAGTGCAACAAATGTTAACGACCCAGAATGCAACTGCAGTGAACATGAATTAATTTATATGTCGATAAACAGATACACACACTGACAGGACACCAAACATGGACTTCCTTAAATACTATTTATCTCTAATAAAATATTTACAGTCGAGCGTTAATAAGGCACAAAGTGGAGCGATTATAAACAGACAATAAATCGTCGTAATCACAATTATTTCTCTGACAATTAATCGTCACCTAAATTTGATCATCGTGACATCCCTAACTTTTATCACTACATCTCAAAGATCAAGAAAACTTCTTCCACCTGTCTGATGTCCATGCAGAAGAATAACTTTGGAAAGTTAGAAGAAACCAGTTTAAGGCGATTTCTGATCCAACCTGCTGTTGTTGTCAGGAAGTGAAAGCGTGGCATGATGTGATGTTAAAGGAACAGTTTGGCTGGAAAGACAACATGAAATAATCTGGAAACTATCAGAAGATATTAGGGTGATGTGGGACGTGTGTTTGAGGTGTCGGACTGTTGATCAGGAGATCCAGGATTTAAATCCCAGCACCACCAAACTACCAGCTTAAAATGGGAAGTGATGGCTCAGTAGTTAGGATGTCGGACTGCTTAATAGAAAACCATGGGTTTAACACCCAGCACCACCAAACTGCTACTGCTGGGCCCCTGAGTAAGGCCCCTAACCTTCAACTGCTTAATCGAATAAATGACAAGTTTAAGTCGCTTTGGATGACGGCGTCTGCCAAAAATGTAAATGTTTTGGAGCAATAAGGAGGAAATGGAGAACTTTAGAGAAAGTTCACACACACACACACACCTGTGGGATCAGACTGCTCACCCGTGTGGTGAAAAAGAAACACGGATCTACACGGATGTAGAAAGTGAGAAGATAGATGACATCCAGTAAAGTTTTAATCTGAGTCTTCTCGTTTCTGTGGTGTTAATAAACAAACATGGAGAAAGTTCTTCGCTCTTACCTTACAAGGAAACGGCAGCGTGGACGCGACCTTCTCCATGGCCAGGTTCCTGATGCTCGGGGTGAGCGGCCCGCGGCATGTCGGGCAGCAGCTCAGCTTCTGTCGGCACTGGTTACATACCAGGTGTCCGGCCTGACACTGCAGGATCGGCGGCAGCACGTAGTCAAAGCACACGGGACACTCAAACAAGGCCGTGAGTTCCGCAGACTGACAGGCTAAAGTGGAGTGTGGCAGGGCCACGGCAGCCACTGCAGGGACCGCGCCGGCCACTGAGCCTGTCACCCCGGCTGCTGCTGCTGCTGCTGCTGCCGCCGCCGCTGCTGCTGCTGCTCCTCCTCCTCCAGTACCACCGCCACCTCCCGAGACTCCGTGCTTGCTTCCTCCTGCTTTACCGGCTCCGAGACCTCCACCCGCACCACCCGCGGAGGACGGACGGCTCATAGCGAACCGGTTAAAAAAGCAACCAGGCGTTAAAACAGCGTGTTAACACATCGAAGCGTCGATAACAAACACAGTGTCTTCCGACTTGAACTCCCCGTTTCCCCCATAATCCCCCGCGGAAACAACATGGCCGCCACCGTTTGAGAGCGAAACGCAACGCCATTTGACGCCAACATGTGTGACGTAATTACTTTCAACCAATCAGACGACGTGCAGTGAAGACTACGTTTGTTTTATTTGCGTACTTTGGACATGGAGTAGGAAGAAAGTTGGAAATTATGTTGCGTTGAAACCTCAAGATATTTTTCATGGCAGGAATTTAGAAAAAAACCCCATGCTTTATTATTAATTTAGTTAAAAATTAATTCAGTTTAACTACGAAAAAAGTAGGAAGAAAGTTACGTGAGTTAATTAGGTGACATTTAGAGCAATAATGGAGAGTGTGTGAAAGAGGTGAAGAAGAGATTACAGGCAGGTTGGAATGGCTGAAAAACGTGTTAGGGGTGATGTGAGACAGGAGAATATCATCTAGGGGAAGGTGTACAAAACTGTAGTGAGACAGCTATGATGTTTCACACGTCTGATGTATGGTGTAGAGACAGTGGTGAGACAGCTCTGATGTATGGTGTAGAGACAGTGGAGAGAGACCAGCTATGATGTATGGTGTAGAGACAGTGGTGAGACAGCTATGATGTATGGTTTAGAGACAGTGGTGAGACAGCTATGATGTATGGTTTAGAGACAGTGGTGAGACAGCTATGATGTATGGTTTAGAGACAGTGGTGGGACAGCTATGATGTATGGACAGTGTTAGAGGACAGTGGTGAGACAGCTATGATGTATGGTTTTAGAGACAGTGGTGAGACAGCTATGATGTATGTGTTTTTAGAGACAATGTGGTGAGACAGCTATGATGTATGGTTTAGAGACAGTGGTGAGACAGCTATGATGTATGGTTTAGAGACAGTGGTGAGACAGCTATGATGTATGGTTTAGAGACAGTGTGGTGAGACAGCTATGATGTATGGTTTAGAGACAGTGGTGAGACCAGCTTATGATGTATGATTTATGAGACAGTGGTGAGACCAGCTATGATGTATGGTTTATAGAGACAGTGGTTGAGACAGCTTATATGTTTAGAGACGTGGACCAGTTATGATGTGTATTTAGAGGACAGTGGTGAGACCAGCTATGATGTATGGATTAGTAGACAGTATGGTGTAACAGTGGTGAGACCAGCTCTGATGTATAGTTTAGAGACAGTGGTGGGACAGCTCTGATGTATAGTTTAGAGACAGTGGTGGGACAGCTCTGATGTAGGGAGACAGTTGAGAGATGGTTAGAGACAGTTGGTGGAGACAGCTCTGATGATGTATGGTTTAGAGACAGTGGTGGGGAGACAGCTATGATGTTTGGTTAGAGACAGTGGGTGAGACCAGCTCTGATGATGTATGTAGTTTAGAGGACAGTGGTGAGACAGCTCTGATGTATGGTTAGAGGACAGTGATGATGTATGGTTTAGAGACAGTGGTGAGACAGCTATGCTATGATGTATTGGTTTAGAGCAGTGGTGGGGACAGCTCTGATGTATAGGTTTAGAGACAGTGGTGAGACCAGCTATGAGGTGTAGTTTAGAGACAGTGGTGGGACAGCTCTGATGTATGGTTTAGAGACAGTGGTGGGACAGCTCTGATGTATGGTTGTAGAGACAGTGGTGAGACAGCTCTGATGTATGGTTTAGAGACAGTGGTGAGACAGCTCTGATGTATGGTTTAGAGACAGTGGTGAGACAGCTCTCTGATGTAGAGACTGGTTTAGAGACAGTGGTGAGACAGCTCTGATGTATGGTTTAGAGACAGTGGTGGGACAGCTATGATGTATGGTTTAGAGACAGTGGTGGGACCAGCTATGATGTATGGTTTAGAGACAGTGGTGAGACCAGCTATGATGTGTAGTTTAGAGACAGTGGTGGGACAGCTCTGATGTATGGTTTAGAGACAGTGGTGGGACAGCTATGATGTATGGTTTAGAGACAGTTTGGACGCTAGAGACAGTGGTGGGACAGCTATGATGTGTGGTTTAGAGACAGTGGTGGCAGCAGTGGACAGCTCTGATGTATGGTTTAGAGACAGGTGGTAAGACAGCTCTGATGTATGGTTTAGAGACAGTGGTGGGACAGCTCTGATGTATGGTTTAGAGACAGTGGTGGGACAGCTCTGATGTATGGTTTAGAGACAGTGGTGGGACAGCTCTGATGTATGGTTTAGAGACAGTGGTGGGACAGCTATGAGTATGGTTAGAGACAGTGGTGGGACAGCTCTGATGTATGGTTTAGAGACAGTGAAATGCAGTTAATTGAGAATGTTTGAAAATAGCTAAGTGGTTAAAGTGTTAGACTGCTGATCAGAAGGTTGTGGGTTCAGATCCCAGCACCACCATGATTGGCTACCGAGCAGGACTTCTAACCCTCAAATTCTCAGTTGGATAAAACATACAGACAGATGCAGGTTCTTCTGCCAAATATATAATAAAATAATAATATAAGAAGAACTCTCTCTCCAGCATGCAGTCATTTTAAAAGGAATAAACACAATAATAAGGAGACAAATCATTTTTATTGCTTGGGAATCTTTGAAGTTATACAGAGACATTAGGAGAGACATGATTGTCCTTAAAAACTCTTCTTTGTGACTGAAAAGTTTAGCAGGACGTTTTTTTTTTGTCAAAAGACATTAATAAAATAAAAAAAGTTTGAGGTTTGTCTCTCTTTACGGGTCGATTCCTTCAATTTTCTCTCATTTCGGTGTAAAATCATGCTGATACTAACATTTATTTAAAAAATCGTTTTATTTATTTATTAAATTTTTTCCACAGCAACTTTTTTTTGCTTATAAAAATGAGCAAACACACAGCGAGACGTTACGTGTCTTATGGAAAGGACGTGGTGGCGGCGAGGCTGAAGGCGAGTCAGCGCGTATGTACAAGCCCAACTGATGTCAATAATCCTGGGGGAGGGGGGGGTGTCACGAGGCATCGTAATCGTCGTCGTCTTCATGCTTTCGTTTCAGCGAGCCCGAGTCGCTGGACGAGTTCTGAGACACCATGTTGGTGGTGGTGATGAGGATGTTTTTGGAGCCGATGAGCGAGGGGTTGATGAGGACGTTCTGGACAGTTCCTGGGGTGCTCTGGGTCACTATATACATGTATAAATATATAAAGAAAAACCTGTTACTTGTTAAATATCGTCAGCTGACTCTTTAGAGGACACGGGAGTCGCAGTGACTGACCTGATTTGGCAGCCGACGCTTGAGAGGACGGGATTTGGACGGTGAAACGTTGACCTGTTAGTGACACCGGCGTTCCGACTTTAGAGCCCATCGTCTGCACGGACGGCGTGGCTGAGAAGCACAACAACAACAACAACCACCAAAATAAAGATTCGCTTTTCATGAGAAATGATTCGCAACGAGACGCTGCGGATTCGCCTGTAAGTTCCGAGTCTGAACGTGTTTTTCTCACCACAAATGAAATGAGAACCAAACGCATGAAAGTCTCATTATAAATCAAGAAGCTGTGCAGGATTTCACCACCTGTGGCAAATGTTTTACATTTTCTAAGTTCAATATAAGGAAAAAATAAATATAATAATATATAATAAACACAAAATTATAATATTGTATATTTTTAAAAAAAAAAAGTTTTTTTCTTTTCTGTAAAAAGTGCAAAGAAAACTCCTCAGTGTGTTTTTTGCAGTTTAATCCGATAATAAAGAAATGATCGGGTTTTATTTTTAGTTTAGAGGAAAGATGTGTGGACTGAAGAGTGAAAGGAAAAGAAGAAAGGAAATCATTCTGAAAGTCTGTGGGACTCACCGAGAGTCGGCGTACTCGGACGACTGGAAACGGCTCCCACGCTGAGACGCGGCACTGTGATTCTACCAGCAGAGGACGACACCTACAACACAGCAACGTCAGTACAGCGGCTCTTACACACACACTTTCACACTAACTCACACACTCACTCACTTATATACACCCCCACACACACAAACACACTTCCTACATGCACTTCCCACACACGCACGCACTTCCCACACACAATCACATACACTCTCACCACTACACTTTCTCATACACACAATCCCACACACACAGGTGTGATTGTGTGTGTGGGGGGAGTGTGTGTGGTAATGTGTGTTAGTTTTTCCGTTGGATGGTCAGACCTTTTTCTGCAGTGATTTGAGTCTGTAGTTGGGTGCAGTCAGACAGTATCGGTCCGGTGGGAGACGAGGGCCGGCGTAGGGTTTGATCAGCGGCAGAGGGGTTTGATTCTTCTGCCTGGCAACTTCCAACAGAAACTGCAGGGAGAAACACATGGTCAGAACTGCTGCCTTTTCTTAACTGATTTTTTATTTACAGCTGGGAAACGACGTACGTCCCGCGGCGGCGGCGAGGTGAAGGACTGATCCATCCGACACTGAATGGCCAATCGGATGTCGTCAGCGTCCACGCTGGTCTTCTTGGCGTGAGTGGCGTAAATTTTGGCATCTTCAATGATGGTTGTGACGTATCCTACAAAAAAGATAAGGGGGGGGGGGTTCCCACTCATTTCCTGACTTTCTTTAGCTTTCATTTACTGTGACTTCAAAGCACTTTTGTACGTCGCGCTGGACAACAGCGTCTGCTGTAAATATATTAAGCGTATAAATGCCTGGACGCAGTTTAATCTAATTCCAGAAGTATGTAAAGATACTTTAAGTGCCACGTCGCTGCTTTCCACCATTTTTGTATATAAACACTATATAGTAGGAAAGTATGCGATTTTGGACGAAGCCACTCGTAACATCTTTGATTATAAATAATTGATTACTGATAAACACGTTATTGATGATACTTCAGTAAATAATACTAATGTGATTTGTTTATTTTTTGTAGTGTGTGTTGGTTTGTGAGTATTTGGGTTCCGGGCTGCAGGAGTGTGAGGTGATGAGTGAGATGTGAAACTTACTGTACATGAACTCCAGCATCTGATTGATGACTCTGGGTTCGTACTCCGTGATCCCCATGTCTTTCAAAATCTGCATCATCACCTGACAGAAGCAGAACGAGGGGGGGAAAAGAAAAGATAAATAAATAAACGATGAACGGGTGAAATGAAGAAATAATGCTGAAATAAAGATCCTGTGATAAATGATGCAACAATCTCTGTTTTTTTTTTAATCAGACCAGAATCAGATTTTTTGTAGTGATCAAAAGAGAGAATGAGTGAAATTGGCTGCAATCGCTTTACCTTTTCTTTTATCGACGTCTCTTTCTATTATACTTTCCTCTATTTTGACTCTGGATTTTTTTAACCCCATCTTTCCCTCATTTTCTCCTTCTTTCTCTTTATTCACCTCTATCGTTCTCCCCTTTTATCCTCATCTTTCTCTCTTTTTATCTCAAGCTTCCTGTATTTTTACCTCTCCATCTCTTCGGGTCTTTCTCTCTATCTATCCTTATTTTTTTTTTTATTTTACCAATCTTTCTGGCTTTTATCTACTCTTATCCCCTTCTTTCTCTCTCAATTTCTTGCCGTCTTTTCTTACACTAACTTTCCTCTCACTCTTTCTTTACATATTATGGATCTTTTTTATTTCTTATCAGACCGGAAGTAGCTGATTTTGATGCAACGTTGTTGTGATTTTATCAGTTTATAAACAAAAACCTGCCTTATATATTTTTATTTTATCTCGTCTGCTGGTGCAAACGCAAAAAAACAGAAAAAAAATTATATTTATTATTTACTGCACAAACAACGCTATAAAAAAAGATTCATAAACACAAACGATTCATTCCATTCCGACTCGAACGATCCATAAATAAGGAAACCGGCTCTTATCGCACGCGCGAAACGATTATTATAAATGTTCGGGTTGTAAATGAGTGCACTGATGCGAAAATTCGTTACTTGCTATATAAATAAAAGCGTAAACAGACCCCTTAAACACACTGATTTTTTTTAGAGCTAAGTTTTTTTTTTAACGTACCTGTGCATCTTTAGGAACAGTTTTCGGAGACGCCATGTTTGTTCTCGTTCGTTGGCTCCTCCTTCAGGCAGCCATATTGATGAGGTCATATCCGTTTACGCAGCAGGTCGTCCGTTGTCTTCTTCTTCGGCTCCATGATCAGTTCCTGAGTAGGAGGGTTTGTTTTTAGCCCGTATGTTTTGGTCTGTATAAATAACCATAACAACAGTTATAATTAAATAATATTAATAACAATAACGAAATTGTCAAAATGCTTATTTGAGCCTGAAACTCAAGTAATTTGTATTTTTTTATTTATTTATTTGCTAAAGCGAGTTGAGTGACGTCAGAATAACAATTAGCCAGCGAGCGTTTGTGTTTTTAAATGGTGCTGGATTGTACAGGCGTAGTTGGCGACATGATAATGTTTCTGTACCTTTTACGTAGCTGAGTCGTTTCTTAGTGTTGTTTCAGTATGAGACAGAGAGCTGGGTGAGACTAGCAACACTAAACTAAACCAATTTAACCGATTAAAACCTACTAGGAATAACAGCAGCCTACTAAAAATAAGGTGAGTAAACCACGTGACTGCGTTTTTTCAACTTCCTGTAAATCAGGCCATGATGGGAAACCCTAGTTAACATTCTGCATGGGTTAAAACTTAAACAGAGAAGGGGTAGCTTAATGGTTAAGGTTATGGGTTCAACTCCCAGCACCAACAAGCTGGGCCCCTGAGCAAGGCCCTTAAGTCTCTTTTGTTTATACAACTGGATGTTAGCTGTTGGGTGTGGTCAGGTGGACGTAATTTGCCGAGCTGTCAGTCAACTTACCCGTGTCTTACAGCTCTTAACACCAAGCTTCCTCTTTTTTTTTTTACCCCCCCCCAGGGTTCTTTCCATCCCCTGTATATAAACCATGACGGCTATGCGTGTCGACGCCAAGGTGGTCATGCTGGGGAAGGAGAGCGTGGGGAAAACCAGCCTGGTGGAGAGATACGTTCACCACCGCTTCCTGGTTGGACCGTATCAGAATGTGAGTATGAGAAGAGGAAGAGAAACACAGAGGAGAAGCTGCACACAAGACGGGATGTGTTATTGTTAAATGCTGTGTGCGTGTTTGATTCACACACACACCATAGACGTGAAGCGCTATAGAGTTGGACTGCTCATAGGAGGATAGTGGGCTTAATTCCCAGCACCACCAAACTGCCACAGCTGGGCCCCTGAGCAAGGCCCTTAACTAAATAAATAACAAATAAGTGGCAGAAATGTAAATATTAAATTATATTTATAGTTTTTGTTTTATTATAGTGTAACAGAAATATTAGCTCCTAACTCAAATTACTTGCATGTCAAATCAATTTTTCCCATTGAAATGATTTAAAAAGCCATTAATTCGTTCCAGGTCCCAGGTTTTGTTCCATGTTTTTAAATAAGAAAAATAAAGGTATAAATACTGAATATTGTATAAAAACACTACAATAGGATGTACTGGAATAAACCGGTTTTATTAAGTATAATGTACAGCGTTTACCCTGGAGATCAGACGACTCCACTTGCTAACGCGCATGTCTGACTAGCTATCGAGTGACACACGGGATGTTAAGGCGGATGTTACGGCGTTCACTGTGGCGTTCGCTATGCTAACTACCGGTTGGGTGTCTGAAGCTCGTAAACCTGAATTTTAGTTCGCAATTCAAAGCAAAATATCGTCCGACACGTATCTCCAAAAACGTTTGTTAGTTGGCACACTCGTAAGTCAAAGCTAGCACTGATCTGTACTTCCGCCCGGATTCTAAAGTACACATACGATCAAAACTTTACCATTCCATGATCCCTCTAAAGAGACGACTTGCCATATTTTAAAATGGCGGAAAGCATCAGTGTGGCGCTTTACGAGGGCCTAAAGTAGCTTTAATCTTTTAGGTGGTTAAATTTCACTCCTTTATCGGCATCCAAGTTTAAACATTGTCTCACTCTAATTCACGCTGATGAGATGATGTAGGTCATGTGATGATATCAACATGGTGGATGTAGTACGTCCGAAATTCATTCCCACCACCTGTAATTATTTATTAACGGTCAGAAAGTAGTTTCTACTTTAGTGTTCTGTGATTTCTGGATGAGGTTGTCAGATTTGTAATTCTGCCTCTGTTTTGTTGTCCATACAGACCATCGGAGCTGCGTTCGTTGCCAAGTCCATTAATGTTGCGGATAAAGTGATCACTCTGGGAATATGGGTGAGCCGGTTGCGTCCACAGGTTTATGGTAAATAGGGTAACTATCAGACTCGTACTAGACGCTTGTTTTTGTTTTTAGGACACGGCTGGATCTGAGCGCTACGAGGCCATGAGTAGAATTTACTACAGAGGAGCCCGAGCTGCTATTGTGTGTTACGGTGAGTACAAAACAACATCCCAGGTAAAACAACCAAACAAACTTCTCTTTAACCTCATGACTTATTGATCCGTTTCTGTTCAGACCTAACGGACAGCAGCAGCTTCCAGAGAGCCCGATTCTGGGTAAAGGAGTTACAGACGTTCGAAGAGGTACACACACTTTTAATCTAAAATGAAAAATGTACTCATGACATGGCTCCAAAAGTATTCAAACACCTAACCAGCACATCCAGCTGTTGGGGTTTTTTTTACATTCTATTCCAGATGTACTGTAGTCTCACTCTACCTCCTATAATCCCCTCCGTTCTTCTGTGCTGGTTTTTCCACTAGATTTGGATCATGTGACTGTGTGGATTTGATCATTCAGTTCCAATAGTATGAGTGAGATCAGACACTAATGTTGAGGTTTGGAGGTCTGGGGTTCAGTTGGGGTTCCAGTTCATCCCAAAGGTGTTCAGTTTAAAGAGGTTGAGTCAGAATCAGGACTCTGTACAGGACATGAGAGTTCTTCTCCTCCAATCAGAACACAGCATGTCTTCATGGAGATCAGGGGGTTTGTGCACAGGGACATTGTCCTGCTGGGACAGAGTTTGAGTCTCTCAGTTCCAGTGAAGGAAATAATGGAATTATACAACAAACAAAGAGTGTTAATGTTAAACGTTTGGAGAAAATTCACTTGTGTGTGTGTGTGTGTGTGTGTGTGTGTGTGTGTGTGTGTGTGTGCTGGTCAGCTGTTCACAAACTTTTGGTGTTATAGTGTACATGTAATTTTAACGTATACCTGATTACATCAGCTGTCTCGTTTGTTTGTTTGCAGCACTGTAAGATCTACTTGTGCGGCACTAAGAACGATCTGGTGGAAGGAGACCGAGGCGCACGACAAGTGGACTATCACGACGTCCAGGACTTTGTAGAAGGTAAACGCTGGGAGATTCCTCTGCTTCACGCGAGATGTTTCTTGGTGTTGACTTTCACACACCTTTCTTTTTTTCCACTTCCTCCACAGAAATTGGAGCACAGCATTTTGAAACCTCGAGTAAAACAGGAAACAATGTTGGTAAGCAGCAGAAAAGCCCAATTAAATCGCATTTCTATCGTTTACAAACAGACGAAACCGACATTAGCACACAGGAGAAAATCTGCTTCTGCAGCGAGTCCAAAATGCCCTGAACCTAAAAACTAAATCAACCGGTATTGATTTTTATTTATTTATTTTTTTAGAACTGATGCCAATACTGATTATTTGCATGTTTTTCTGAGCAATAACTGATATGAAGAATCGATATTTATTGATAGTTTTACTTGTGTTTTTGAACGGAACAAACATTTTCACTTATAACACTGTTAATCAAGGCAGTCACGATTATTTAATAACCGTATGATTGCAATTATTTGACATACCGAACGTCGCGGTATTTAACCGCAAGTATTGCGTACTTTTATCAGCCACAAGGGGGAGCTCTAGCACCTGCAGCACCCTCTTTTCAACCAGAGTATATGTCGCTCAGCACACGCTTTACTGACGTCTTTAATGAGCTCAACTCATGTAAACGGCCCATAATGCACCTGAACAAATTTATGTTGCTAAACATTTAAACACCACAGACAGAAGAGAATAAATGATAATAATGGATCTGTAAAGGGTTAAATGCTCTCTATCTATAATAAAATATACACAGTGGGGCGTTAATCTACAATCATCCGGTCAGCAGCCCAACCCCTTAAACACCCTAACACCCTTTCGCCATAACACCTGCCCCAACTGTTCAGCAACATAGGAATTTGTTCAGGTGCGTTATTAATATTAACGAGTTGAACGTATGAAGCGTTAGTAAAGCGTTTCCGGCGTGAGAAAAAAAACCCACAACGCTTCGACTTTCAGAAAAAAACCTGCTCCAAACTCCGGGCCACATCCCACCGCTCCATCTTTTAGCCCGCTCATTTAGACTGGTTGGACGTTGGGCAGAGCAGGTGAACAGCTCCCCCTTGTGGCTAATAAAAGTGCACAATAATCGCGGTTGAATACAACAACCATGGTTATGTCAAATAACTGCAATTATACATTTATTTAATAATCGTGACGGCCCTAAAACAAACACTTAATCACTTAAGCCCCAAAACAGACAATTAATCGTCATAAGTGCAATTATTTATTTAACAATTAATCATGACGCAAAGTTCATAATCAGGACATAATCGTCTTCCAAATCCTGGGAATATAATGTAAATAAAACATATCAATTAAATCAAATCAAGTAACTTTTACTACTTGCGCTGTTGTTGCCGAATATCGGTGGATCCAATATTACAAAACCGATAATCGATAATACAGATTTTCTTTTAAATATCGAGGAAAAAAAGTTGTTAAGAAGTTTATAAAAAAAATAATTTTTTCTGTTTTTCTCTGTCACAGACGCGCTTTTCATGAAAGTAGCCGAGGATTTCAGTAATTCAGCCTTGGAGCTTCTGCCAGGTAAAATAAAATAGGATGGATTTAGTTTTATGTCGAATAAATTCAGTCTTACACTCAGGTTGTGCTTCCAGAGGAGAAAGGAGTGAACCTGGGCCAGAAGAAGAACTCGTATTTCTACACCTGCTGTCATCACTGAGCAAACACAAGGCCACCGTCGGGCCACCTTCAGTGTGTTTCCTGCCTTTTTATTTAAAACAGAGAAAACAACACACACACACACACTGTTTGTTTGCTGCAGGTCTTTCATCAGATCATCTCGGAGGAATGTCTTGTGTTAGGGTTGTTTTTTTGGGGTTTTTTTTGTTAAACGACTCTTTGCCAAAGAATAAACGCGGGAGTATTGAGAAGTGGAACGTTCACCGCGTGGATGGGATGGTTGCTCCTGTTTCTCATGAAGGTCGGATTTGATGATCTGAGTTCACACACACTCAACACTCACTGCCACACACTTAGTTTCGCTGACGATCCTTATTTGCGGTTATAAGCTAAATCATTGTAACATCCAGACCTGCTGTGTTTTTTTTTTGGTTTTTTTTGGGTTTCCCCCACATGCACGGCCAGTTTTTTGTTGATGTCAACATTATGGTCAGGATGCGGGTTGTGGAACCGGTTCTGGATCGACGAGACACTTGAATTTGTCTATAAGGAAAAGCAGAAATTAAACAGAAAAAAACGAGTTACACTATAGAATGACCTGAACTGTGGAATTTATATTATTATTATTTGCATTTTTGGAATCTTCAGACTTTTACATGCAAACGCCGCAAATTAAAACGTGGTGCTCATGTTTACATCTCAAACAAAATCCTTTTCTTTTACTTGATTTTGTTACTGATACTGATGAGGAATTGTTTGTGTGTGGGTGTGTGTGTGTAAGGAAAAAAACATCTCATTTGTGTTGTATTATCTGCCTGTATAAAATCCAATGAAAACGATGTTTGTGCCATGCATACAAACCCCCTGACATCCAGAGTGTTTATTCTCGCCACCGTGACCCAACGGTACGTGTGACCTCCAGTAAAGAAAGAAAACGTGACTGAGAAAAGTGTGTATCCATCAGAACGTGAAAGAGACTCGGATGAGCAGATGGATAGTGTGGTGGGGGGTTTTTTCAGTTACGACATGCAACTTTCTGCACTTTCTGTACTCGTTTATTCTGTACAAAGCGCTACAGGACGATTAAATGTTCTCACAAGGCAGCCGTGTCATTTATTTTAATTTAATACAGCAAGAAGAAGAGAAAGAGCGAAGCAGTCGGATGAGTGTAAAAAAAAAACCTCCCAACTTTTCTACTGGCAAGCTGTTGTTCTACACAGAAGTACAAGCGTTGATGATAAGGTTCAGATCCGAAACACTGCAATGAGCAAAGATAAGCAGCTTTTCCACCATTCGATTAGCATCTCGACCCTTTCGCAATTTCAGTAACGGACAGCAAAACATGCAAAGACAGGCCTTTGGCTGGGGAACGACTCCACTTCGGATTAGTAGAAAAAAAAACTATGAATGGTTATGGTAAAAAATTCTGCAGTGGCTCAGACATCAATCGTGTTGCAAGCTACAGGATCTGCTTGTGTTTTGTTACGTAAATACATATAAAGAGCTTTTACTGTACAAATATATACATATCAGCCATTTTGATTCCTAATTAGCCCGATTAGCCACTATTTGGGTCACATTTTAGGTGTAGTTTTAGATTTTACCAGTAGGTGGTGCAAAACGTTCATCCTAGAAAATAGCCTAAATGCTAACGCGGAAGCTAATGCTAACCACCAAATTTCTGACAGGACCAAACAAAACAATAAACCGTAAAATACTATTTTTAAGTGGTCAAATCTGTTTTTTACTCATGAAATAAATTAATAAATAGGTGACAAACATATGTAATTATTAGGCGGGAAAATAAGCACTGAAGCTCATTATTTTCCCTCAGGCAGAATGTCGACCATCTTGAAATCCATTGAATAAATAAATAAAATATTTGGTAGACACCCTTATTCAGAGCAACTTACATTTATCTTATTTTTTAATCCAGTAGTTGAGGCGTTAAGGGCCTTGTTTGGAAACCCAGCAGTGGTGGCTTGGTGGTACTTACTTACTTCCTTTTTTTTTTGATCAGCAGTCCAGCACATTAATCACTAAAGTACCAATTTCCACACTAGGGATACTAAATCTAGTTACTTTACTTAAAGTAGTGTGTTAATGTAAAACTTTTAATGTCTGGCGATCCGTTTCGGTACACAATCTTAGGG
The DNA here is from genome assembly GCA_005784505.1 of Bagarius yarrelli. Classification (NCBI taxonomy): domain Eukaryota; kingdom Metazoa; phylum Chordata; class Actinopteri; order Siluriformes; family Sisoridae; genus Bagarius; species Bagarius yarrelli. Next base: position 1,914,239 of record VCAZ01000078.1, read on the forward strand.
CAAAATATAAGTTGCGTAGCGTCTGCACACATTCTGAGACGACTGCTTAGCAAATCCGGCGTCTTTTTTTTTTTTTTTTTTTTTAGATTATTTCTGTATTTAAGAATCTTTGATTAGATGCTTTCAATGTGCTAATGCAGACAAATTATTCAGGATTAAAATAGAATATTAATAAATGTTTATTCTGATAAAAGTGTGGGATAAATAATCTTAAATAAGATTTAGATCATTTTACATAATCAAAGATTTTTAAAATAAGCTCTTTAAAAGTGTTTTTTTTTTTTTTAAAGTGGTAAGTGCAGACTACACCTTTGATCGGCGGGCGGTTGTGCCCTCGTTTAGGTGTAAAAATGAAATTTTTGGAGCCATTTTTTGTTTTGCTTTGCGCTGCCAGCCAGGCCTCATATACTGAGCACAACAGCAAAGTAGTGAGAGAAAAAAAACCAATGTAAGTTCATAGGATTGAGTGGAGATTTTAGCCTTTTGTCCTACAACGTTGTCCAAACAAAGTATGTTTCAAAGTAATGAGTTTGTCAACATGTCGTGGTTTTATGCTTTGCACGTCCACCTACAAACCGCAAAAGTTGTGCAAAGGTCAAGATCTACATCCTTGGAATAGAAATAAAAATAACTGACTGTATCCACCAGGATTGATTATCCTTTTTATGGTAGCAGCGTTGAATTCCAAGCACTTTGACTTTCTGTAGCTACGAGGAAATCAGGTTTGACGTTCCACATCAGGCAGTTGAAAGTCATACGCTCAGCGTAACGTTTGGACCGAGTTTATACAGTATTTCTAATTAAGTGCTTTCTTCAGCTTCCTCTACAATCATTCTCCCACTGTCCTCGTCCACTTCCTGGTCCTGGTCTGGTGAGTTTTCTCCACACGAGGATATTGGCGAGTAAGCGTTGTTAAACGTGATTGCGAGTGAAGGACTGGAAGGAGGGCTGATGGACATCAGGAAAGTGTCGGAGGGTTGTGGAAGTGGACTGGTTTCATGCGTTGGGCTTGGATAGAGTGGTAAAGCTTTCACCGGGTAATCGTTAACGTGCTCTGGGAGGTATTCGCGAATCTCTCCTGGTTCTAGAGGCTCAGGTCCGCACGGGTCATGTTCGCTGCAGGATAGACGGCCGTCCAGCTTAGAGATGAAGAGCATGCCATCACGGTGCTCCACACAGTAGGAACTCGGGCACATCTCGCAGAATGAGGCGGATTCCTGACCACACAGGTCACACTGGTGCCATGGACACTCCCAACGTCCTACACACAAGCACACACATCATTATAGACCTGCTCTACCCTATTCTCAGTGAAGAACCTTCTGACAGGTTAATGGACATTTTCTCAGTCAGATCACAGATTTTGAAGGTAGGGTGAGGCATGGCTTCTGATCAGTAGTTCAATACCCAAACCTTTGAAATGCCCCTTTATATTAAACAATGGAAACTTCTAATTTAATCGAAACAACAACTGGGACAATTGTAAATAATTGTAAATTCAGCCTTGTACACGTTTCAAACCCACATTGAAATAACACAAAATCCTAAAAGCTTAAACTGAATTTGTTTCTGACCTGCAGGTCTCCTGGTCAGGTTCAGACAGTCTGCGTGATAGACCTTCGGACAGCCAGGTCTCTTACACGACACCATCTGTCCGCCGTCTCCGCAGCTGAAGCACTCGTCCTCTCGCTCCTTGGTCAGCTCTTGCTGTGACTTGCGCTTGACATGAGCTTTTTTCTTCATCTTACGCCCCTTGTCGTCTGCGGGAGGGTTATTCTGAGACAACAAAAAAACGCTTGCAACATTTAAATTTCTGGCATTTGGCAGACTCGAATATCTGAAGCGACATATACATTTACAATTTTATTATTCAGCAGTGGCAGCTTGGTGGTGAAGGGAATTGAACCAACAAGTTTCTGTCCAAGAACACAGTTAAGGGTATGACGCCTTGCTCAATGACCCAGATGTGCTAGCTTGGTGGTTCTGTGAATTAAACTCATGACCTTCTGATCAGCTACAGTTCCTCATTGGATAGTACTGAACGGCTGATTGAGAGATGGTCGGTTCAATTTTTAGCACCGCCAAGCTGCCACTGCTGGGGCAAAGCGGTATTTAATCTATCTAAAAAATGAAAACAGTTAAAGTCTGGTATTTTGTACCTTTGGTCTTACACCTAAAAAGCCACTGCAGTTTGGTGCACCACATTTACACACTGTCTTCCCGTTGCCCAGACACTCCAGGTTATAATTAAACGTCAGCTCAATGCCTTCAGAGGAAATAGAGAAAAAATTCATTAACATGCTATTGAAGTCTCAATGAAGACAGTTTTATGTAGTTTGGTAGATGTTATACCACAAACACAAAGTCCACCCTTCTTACCTGCAGCAATGTCCACCAGTGCAAAAAGTCCCACCCGGGTGTCTCCATTTACTGTCCATTTCTGAGTCTCGCAGTTTGGCTGGCAGCTATGGTTCATAAATCGGGCCTGGTTTCCTTTAGGTCCGGCATCAATGATGCGGTCCTAGCAGGACGAGGTTCAAACTGATTAGTAAGAATGCGGCACTATAAGGCTGAAAGTAATGGGACACATAATCATAACATTCATCAGTGCAGGTTTTCCACTAGATTGGGTCATGTGACTGTGTGGGTCATGTGACTGTGTGGATTTGATTATTCAGTTTCAATAGTATTAGTGAGAAAAAAAACAGAATACAAAGACATTCTAGATGATGACACTGATGTGTGCTGGTGGGGTCAGGTGTGCTGCTAAGGGTAAAAAATTAGGACAATTCTAGGGGAGTCCCTAGAGATCTGTTTTGTTAGTAGTAACAGTGTAAAATGGGTTTGTTAGTGGGCCCACCCTCATATGCTTCATAGGGCCCAAAATTCCTAGTAGCACCTGGGTGAAGTGTCCAAAAATCTTTGACCATATACTTTAGCTTTATTAAGATGTTTCACCTTGTCTAGTGTTAGCAGGTAGAAATTTCCAATGTCTTTCTCCTGCGCCTGCTTGATCCGAGCTCGGCATTCCTCCTCGTCGATCACTTCGCCGACGTACTCACTTACGAAGGCGCCCTAACAAAAAAACAGTGGATTAGACTTCGAAGGAACAGCGCTAAAACAAACCCAGACGTTTGTTTCTATGGTACCTTTTTAATGTCGTGACAGCAACGCAGGCCCCAGCCTCGGGACAAGGTCCTGAAGATTTCTACCTGTGAGTACTGGCGCTTGGTAAAGCACTGGTTCTGGCACTTCTCTCCTGCTGGGCAAACCTGAGGGTGGCATTCGTAGAGCAGCATGCGGTTGATGCATTCCGAGTCCATGCCGCAGGGGTTCTCGTCTGTTGCTTTGCAGTTGCAGCGTGGGATCTCGGACAGATCAGCCGTAATGATTTGCACTTTTCCAATCGGTCGGTTCACCTGTTGGAGTCACAAAGTCTGTGACAAAGTGTTTTTGCTTGGCGTGTAACTGACAGAATGAACCTCTGTGTGTGCTATTATACCTTAATGTGTTTGTAAGGTGGAGGCTTCTTGTCGTTTCTCCTGTCCTCCTGGAGCTGCCGGAGTTCCTTCTCTGCCTGAAGTTCTCGGAATCGTTCCGCAGCCTCATCTAAAGCTGGAAAACCAAAACCTTTAACTTACACAATTATTAAAAAATAAGCACTCCCTGAAGTCATGACTATTTTTTATTTAATATATATTTACTTAAATTAAAATTTAATTATATTCTCTGCAGAATTCCTGTCAGGATTTGTGGTGAGTCCATAACCTATCCTGGGCACTATGAGGGGGTATCAAAAAAATTTTAAGACACTGCAACAGATGGCATCATAAGGCTGTGACTGTGCATGCAGCCTTGTGCTGCCATCTGTTGGCATGTCTCGGAACTTTTTGATACCCCCTTGTACTTTCCCTGCTGGCATGTTACTAGGAAGTCGGGAGAGAATGTCAGGACTTCTGGCAACTAAACCCAACCCCCAAGCCCTAACTGACCCTAGCCTTAAAGACCCAAGAGCTGTGATAGCAATTATCCACAGCACTGACTGTGAGTTTAATTCCCAGAACCACCAAGCTGCCACTGCTGGGCCCTTGAGCAAGGCCTTTAACCCTCAACTGCACAAAAATGGTAATTCGAAGTCACTTTTAACAATGCATCTATTTCTGGTCTGACTTAATCCAAAGAAACCCAATCTGGCAACACTGGGCAGGAACCCCTGCAATCTGGCAACCCTGGCCGCAGTCAATTTTACTTGGATGCAGAGGAATCTCGGATATATCGGCGTATTTTATTAGCTCTAGTTATCGGGTTTCATTCATTTATAGGAGCAATAAAAATGATGTCATTTTTGCTCATATCATCTGATGCCTGATCAACATCATTCATTATTATGCATCTAATGAAATAAACATCTAATGAAATGAATATTTTCTGTGGCTGTCACAGCTGTTCACATTCTCTTTATTTACCTTTTATAAACAAACCACACATTAAATTATTTTTAAACTGAAATTTTCCATGGACCTGTCAATATACAGCCTTTATCTGTAACTTTTGGAGAAGATTTTTAAGCGTAACACACTAATATATTTAACTTAACACTTTTTAATCATTTACTATAGGACGATTTTAACTTAAGTCACTAAGGAACGACAATCTTTTGCACCAATGTGTAAAAATTCATTGCTGGAAAAAAAAAACTGAGATAAAATAGTCAGCACCCCTGTGGACCGATCCAAAGTGGTACGGCCCACTTCAAGAAGGAGTTTAAACTGGACAGACACTTTCTAGAAGCTGTAAGACAGAATGAGCGTAACTTTACTTTTTACTTTTATCTATTAATGGTACCTTTCCTATAAACAGCGTCGACCCCTTTTCCCATCTTGTCTTTACTGTTGGCGTCGCCTTCCATGTACGGAAAGACCCGAGCCTGGTAGGTCCACAGGTAGTCGTTGGAACCAAAGAAATGGACCGGAAACTCGCCAACGTCGTGTTTCATTCGCAGGATATTTTCTGGAATGTCTTTTGGGTTGCTGACTTCTGCAGGCCACCATCTGAAAGATCAGTATCAATTTATCCCACAACACTTCAAACACGTGAGTATGAGCAGTATATCACCTGGCTTAATTAAAAAAACCTACATATATTTGGTAGCTTAGTGGTTAGGATGTTGACCTGCTGATTGGAATATCATGGGTTCAATTTCCAACTCTACGTATACTGCCCCTGCTGGGGCCCCCTAAACAAGGCCCTTAACCCTTTAACTGCTCAGTTGGGAAACGTTTCCATCAAATTCCGTATTAATAAATATTAATTCTATATTGTACATTTATATGGTCAAAAGTATTGGGACACCTGTTCATCACATCCATCAGTTTTTTTTCTTGTTTTTTTCTTTCGTTCTTTCATGCAGGTTTTCCACTAAATTGTGTCATGTGACTGTGGGAATTTAGTTCAGGGATCAGGGGTTTTGTGCACAGGGACATTGTCATACTGGGACAGGGTTTGAATCTCTCATTTCCAGTGAAGAAATGATGGAATGCTACAACATACAAAGTCTACCTAGACAACTGTGTGCATCAGATTTTTGAGACGACACACTGATGTGGGTGTTCTAAGGTGTCCACAAACGTTTGCTAGTATAATGCATTAGGAAGAGTGTAGAGTTTTGTCGGAGCTGGTGCTGACCTGTATCGACCCACTTTGACCCACACCACTTCTTTGTATTGCGGTTTCTTCCCAGCGCGACAGTCGTTGCAGTACCAGCTCCCCTCAGGCATGTCGATGTGCAGGCACTCACGATGAAACGCCGCAGGACAAGACTCACAGCAGAGCAGACTACCTCCTACGTTACACAGACCCCAAACAGAACACTGTCATCATTATGAAAAAACAGCTTCCTTAGTAATCGTGACGACGGACACGGTTACAGCCACGACGACTGACCTTCAGAGCAAACAAAGCACCAGCTGACGTTGACGTGTTCGTGGTTACGGCAGCCCTTCCGCGGCGTGAAATGGTTGGGACAGACGAGGTTATTAGTGGATAAGATGACACTGCCAGCAGGTATACAGTAATCGCTAGCGTGGTACGCAACTGGGCATCTTATGCAGCGGATCAGGCGACCTACACAGGTGTAGAACGCAAGAGTCAATGGTATATACTAAATTGCTTTTAGTTAAAAAAAAACACAAAAAAAATGATTTACTTTTTTTTTTTTTACCTTGCTTTTTTCCTCTTTACACACTTAATAAATATATACATACAATAACTTTAAGAATTATATAAATTTAATAATTATATAATACATACTGTTCTATTGTTCTAAATCCTTAAGAACAATAATGAATGGAAATCTTTATACAATTACATGATAAAATTCAAAAAAGTTGAATTAATTAAAAAGTTAAATCCATAATGATGTCATGATTATCCATCCATCCATCCATTTTCTATTCCCGCTTATTCCCTAATTAGGGGTCACATGAATCTGCTCGAGTATATCCCAGCCACACCCTGGACAGGTCGCCAGTCTATCACAGGGCCACACACACACACACACTCACTCCTATGGGCAATTTAGAATCACCAATCAATCTAACATACATGTTTTTGGACTGTGGGAGGAAACCGGAGAACCCGGAGTAAACCCGCGAAAGCATGGGGACAACATGCAAACTCCACACAGAAAGACCCCGGCAGGGGAATCGAACTCGGGACCTTCTTACTGTGAGGGAACAGTGTTGTATTATATATCAGTGTTATAAGTCTTGTTTGTTTTTATTTACTCTTTTGCTTTCACTATGAGGGCTTTCCAATTTTTTATTTTACACACATCATGAAGACTTAAATTAGTTGGAAAGTTGACATTATTAAAATTGTAAACTTTTTGAACTATAATAGTACTACTAATAATAACATTTACAGTAATATTCACATTAATTGTAATATTTAACTGTGTCATAGATTTTGGTGGTTAGGGCTATAGTGAGCGCTCTATATGAAAGAGCGTCTGCTAAAGCTACTGTAGTAACTGATATTTAGTTGCATGACTAAAATTTGAGGACCTTTATAAACAGAAGGGTTGTTCGGGTTGATGATGAAGCAGGCGAGACAAGCATGGAGCGAGCAGCGGAAGCCTCGGTTTAAAGGCACAGTGAGGGCGTGACTGGCTACACACTCCCCATGGTAGAACTTTCCGCAGACAGGAACCATGCAGCGCCTCACGTCGTCTCCCAGCTTCTTACACATAAAGCATTCGTGTACGCCTGAAAGGCAAACACAACTCACAGTTCAGTTACTGTGTAAAAAAATAACAAGAGATAAGTCTGTTCTACCGACGCGTCCGTGTGATGGTGTCGACGCCCACCGGAGGTACACTGCTGACACAGAAACTTTCCTGTCTGAGGCTCGGTCAGATCCGCACACTGCGGGTGGAACGTGCTGCAGCACTGACCTTCACACAGCAGCAGCTCTCCCTGTTTCTCACAAACCTACGCCAACACACACACACACACATACACACACACACACACACACACACAAACTACATGACAAGCTATATAAGCCAATATTTTATTGATCTTCTATGAGTCGTTAGTGGTGCAAAAATAGAACTGCAACAAATTGTTGCTGGTGGCCAACTGGGTCAAAAGTTACTCTGACCCACCATCGCTTTCTAAACGCTTGGCTAGAGGTCTACCGATAATCAGATTTCAATGTCTTGATTTTTAAGCCATTTTTTTTGGTTATCGGATATCGATTTTGTAATATCGGATCCACTGATATGTAGGCATTTAAAAAAACTGCACAAAAAATGTACTTCACTACAATGTCGATTGTTGGAAGTAGTAATTATTAAACATTTTTTTTATTCAGATAGCAAATTATTCCTTTTTTTTTTATTTGTTTCAGTTTCAGACTCCTCTGTTTATACTGCTGTAGACATAAGAGTTGTTTGGTTGTGTTTGCTGTGGGGGAGTAAAATAACAGTTCAGTATATCATTGTGTCAAAAACTGAAGTAAAACAATAAAGAAATATCGATTCTGCATATTGGTTATCGCTCACATTAACATGCGAATAATCAGCATCAGTATCGATTCTAAAATAATCTATATCGGTCAATCGTTAGGATTTACTGCATAATTCAATTCAATTCAATTTTATTTGTCTTTTTATAATGGTGATTGTCACAAATTGGCTGTACACAATCAAAAAACATTGATGAGCAAGCCGATAAGAGGACAGTAAAGCCATGAATGTGTGTGCAGAAAGAATCAGAAACGGGTGCAAACTACGGTAGCCTTGTCTTAAATTAAAAAAAGAAATAAGAAAATTTAATTTTATTATGATTTTTTTTTTAAATAGACATTTTGTTGAGACCTGGCAACCCAAATCTCACCTGCTGAACAATGATATAAATTAATCGTTGGCAAAGTTAAACCAAAATAACTCAAATGTCACAGAATCAAAAAAAAAATTGTCTGAGGTTGTAAATGAAAGTGCAGTGGACTGCTAATTGGAAGATCAGGGTTCAATTCCCATCACCACCAACTTACCTCTGCTGGGCCCCTAAGCAGGGCCCCTACCCCAAATTGCTCAGATGTATAAAAGTGCTAAACGTAAGTTGCTCTGGATAAGAATGTCTACTAAACGCTGTAAATGTAAATGTAATGTTGGTCTCAATGTTGTTTTAACCAGTACTGACCTGACACACACTGTCTTTCGGTACAATCCCAGTCACTTTCTCCACTGATGGTCTGTTATCAGCAGGGTTAGGATTAGGGTCAGGGTCAAGGCAGTCAACACCGGGGTCAAAGATCTGAATCATAAACATTTAGCGTGTGGGACAATTAGGCAGCTTTAAATGAATTCACTGTTTACACCGGTAAGATGAACCAGTCTGACCTCGGATTCCGGAGTGTGTTTGTTGTCCTTGTATTTGTCCGTTTCAGGAGTAAGTGTGTCAGGGTTTGTAGGAGCGATATCCGCCTTCTTTTCTGTACTTTTTGAAACTGTGGCATTATCTTTAGGAGTAAACTCAGCAGGTCGCTTGCTCTTACTTTTCGGGTGTCCTGAGCCTGCATTTGAGACAAAAACTGAGTTACACAAAAAATCCAACATTATTATGGAGCCCAGAGCTGCAATTTGTTTTTGCAATTCAGTCATTAAAATTACACAGCAAAAAGAAATGTGAAATGTCAGGTTACAGTAGGTTATGGTGGAAAATATCTGCCGGCTGATTTAGACATTTCCCCTCCAGACCACTAAAGGGCGAGAGAGTGTGTTGTACAGGGATTCTTTTGACGCTAAAGTTTGTTTGTCCTTCAGGGTCATTTACAGACATTCAATGAGGACACTATATAAGCACTGATTGTCCATCAGGTTGCCTTTATTTGTCTCAGTGTGTGGACAATTTTGTCATTAAAGAAAAGCTATATTTGCATCTGCTTCCTTGTCTGGTTTGTATTTATTTAAGCATATGTGTTACATTTATGTCTCCTCCGATTTGGTGGTTTGCTGCCAGATTCCTTGTTCCATTACAGCAATATTAAAATGTGTTTTAATAAAACAAAGGCTTACTCTGACAATGATTGGCAAAGTCGGGCAACAACTGGTAGCAATTGACTGACAACATTTGTGGGATGAGTACCAAAAAAACATTTTTGACTTAATCCAAATCAGACAAGAAACTAACTGATGGAATAGGGTGTGTTGAACTCAACTTGACCCAAAAACTCCAAGTAACTTGGCAGCACATGGTCCTGATTTGGACAAAATATTTCTTACCCCTTTCCCAATCAATGCACCAAAATTCACAACTTTTTAACAGACTGTTTTGTGGGCCGTCATCAGGGGTGGGCAATCCATGTTGCGTATATTCCGTCTATCCTTGTTCCACCCACAACTGATCAAGTGTGAAACTAGAAGATACTAATTCTCTTGGTCTTCTCCCTATTCCACCTCCCCATTCCACCTAAGATGGTATCTTACAACTTCTGATTGACTGACCACATCTAATCCAGGTAACCGGCAGTGGGTAGGACAGGGATAGTTGGAATACAAGCAAAACATGGGGTTCCCACTTCTGGCTGCCACAGACAAACTAGCCAGCAAAATAAAGAGAAAAAAAAAACAAAAGCAGGGTACCTTTAAGGTGTTTAGGGGATGCCCCCCAAAATAAATGTAAATTTAAACTACTGACCAACTGACCAACTGACCAACCTGAATGAGCAGCATGTCCTGAAGAACTGGTCCTCTGGGATTTCACCTACCAAATAATTATATCAAATTAATTCGATTGATTAATCACTAAGCCGAAGATAAATGTCATAAAAACTAGTCCAATGTGATAATTTCACAAAAACCTTCTTTTTAGGCGTCAGAATTGGTTCAGCTTCGATTGAACTCTCAAGAATTTTCTTGGTGGGCTTCCTTTGCCTCTTTGTGCTCAAACAGACGCCATCGCCTAAAGAAGTTATAACATGTTTACAACTCAAACCAAAAATAAACCAAATATGTACACCTTCATGTGGATAGTAAGTTTCTTCACTCCAGCCAATTACTTTTACTTTCTGTTCCCCTGAGTGACCTAGATAATCAGATGGTGGTAGTTCTTTAGCGAGGTATAGAACAACTAACACTATTGTGGTTGAATGAACAAATCCCCTCAGATACCGTACGGGGTAACATCTACTTCAAAGCCTTAAACCCTTTGACCATTTAGTGCTCTTTTTGCCATAAATCTGGCTAAACTGCTAGAACTTTTGGATAGAAATATTTTTAAGACCTAAAAAAGACTTACCGGTGGTGGAACATTTCTGAAGATTTTCCTTGAAACAGTTTTCTCCATATAGAGAAGATTCTGCTTCTGGAGGCGGGGTTAGCGTGTCTACAGCCATAACCTGACTCTCTGGACATGGAATAGTTTCTATCATGGGCGGAGTCTTAGACCCTTCTTCAGGGGGAGGAGTCTGGATCTTGGGTAAGGGTTTTGGCATGCACGGTGTCGCCCTTTGGTGTTGTGTGTTTGAGGTTTTCTTAGTGATATTAATAGAAGTGTTTTTAATAACCTGGGGAAAAAAGACAATGAGGATATAAACAAATCCCAAAATTAAACAACACACAATGAAATAAAATGATAAAATTAAAACTACCTTCTGCATGGAATCCGGGTGCTTTTTCGATCTTTTTTTAGTAGCAAATATGTGATCGTATTCCTCTGTCCACTCGATGAGTCTTTTGCTAGGCTTTCTGATACGTTTGCTCTCTGGCAAAGACAAATTTAGAGTCGTAAGAAATACACACAACTGTTTGACCCTTATCACAGTTCATCTATCGCTTATCTTACCTGTGGGGACATTAGAAACCTCACAGGTGTTTGGAGTTGTTTTTGTGTTTACTGATATCTCTGTTGTTGTTGTGGAAGACGTTGCATTTGTCTTCACAGCATCAGGATCTGGAGGCAGCAATGGACCTTGGTCATTGCTGGCGTCTGACACCTTTTCATAGTTCTGTTCAAACTTCTGCCAGCGTTTTTTAGGTACACTACCGAAAAAACGATCTTCTGAAACTTCGTCAATGAGTTTGCACCCTGGGGAACATACGTTCTCTGTTTTTTTGCTACAAAGTGTGTGGTGTGGTGTCACCTCGGAAGGCACATAGACGTAATTTTGGCTCTTCTTTACTACAGGTTGACTGTTTTTGCTAGATCTGTTAACAGATTTTGGTAGAGTTTTATTGTTCTTGCATTGCTGAACAACGCAACCGTTGGCCTCGACCATCTCAGGACCAAACTTTTCATTTATTTTGGTTTTTTTGGACTTCAAACCAGGCGTTTTGGTCTGTTTACATTTCCTAAAACCTGGCGATGTGCAGTGATTACTACCTTTTTTTACACGAACAATACGACTATTTTGATCTTTTTCTGAAATCATGGACGGCTCTTCTTTAATGAGCCTTTCTGCAGGTAAAGGTTTCATGACCAAAGGTCGTCCTTCTTTTTCTCGACTGTCGTGTATATCCTTTAACAGCATCAGGAATGTGCTGTATTTAAAGTTGTCATTTGGACGAAATGTGGTGTTTCCATATTTTTCCTTTTCGAGTGACCTGAAGGTTATTTCTTTCATGTTTTCACCATCTTCTATATTTACACGAAAAGGAGATGACGTCCGAAACGTTGCTTCCTCGGATGCTGGATTCTCCTGTTTGAGTTCTGAGGTGTGAAACCCAACTGATTCAGGAGATACTAAACAAGATTCATCTTCTGATTTGATTTTCACCTCTGTGTTTTCCAAATGAGATGGACCTGGAGATGTCCTGGAAATGCTCAAATTGAAATCACATTCTGTGGTATTTCCTTGGCGAGTTGATTTTGCATTATTCTTTTCTGTAGATGGGTTTCCTGCAACACATATGCTGTTTTGCGCTTTGCCACTAGGCAGAATCTGTTGAAGTTCTTGGCTAGATGACTGCTGGACCCGAGCATCTTCCAACGCCTTGAGTGCTCTAGTCATCAATCGACTGCTTGCTGGAAGGCACGCAACTCTCTTGTCAATTATTTTCTTGGCTTCTCTAGTCTGGTGCTCAGATCCCGTGCCTTGGTTGTCTTTGGACTTGACACTTGCCGACTCAGGGATCTTGATCTTACATGATACCTTACCAAAGGAACAGTTAACAGATTTGATTCCTGCACGACTTAATACCTTGCTGGTTTGTCCTTTTCCCGGTTTACTGAACCACAGTCCACCCTGGACTTCGATATTTTTTTTGGTTTCTTTATCAATTTGGCTTCTAACCGGTTGATCAGTGGAGCAGTTCGGTAAGAGCCGGTCACTGCCTTTGGGACAACGGCGGATTTGCGGTATGGAATCCATGTCGGAATAGGGGCTATCCACTACATCTTCTGCCTCAGGCCTTTCGCAAGCCACCTTGTCGTACTTTGCAAGAAATGCTGCTGAGGATTTTTCCTGCTTCTTTTTGCATTTTGACTTCATTGAATAGTTTTGGTCTTTATGTGGAATGGACCCGTTCGCTTGGTTTCCAGGAATTCCCATGAGCAACCAGGAGTTAGAAAGCCTGTCATCTTGACCTTTCGTTTTTTCATCAGCCGAGCTCTTTTCTGTAAATTCAGAAGTTATACTGGATTTATGCAGAAAATATGCCTCAGCCTCGGCAACACTACAACTCCAAGAGCTTAGAAACCGCTTGGGTACCTAGAAGAGAAATACAAAAGTTATTTTGATTTTTGTGGGGGTCATTTATATCAAAAACTAAAATGCTAAAGAATTTATAGCATGATCTTACCCCTCTTTTTGGACCAGGGAGATTGTAAAACTGATATTCTCCCAAAAATATATGCATGGCTTTCTCTGACACCCAGGCCAGTTCTTCAGGTTCCCCAAATGTCTTGATGTAATACTGACGGCAGGGATTATCGCTCGGCTCTGACAAACAACAGCACAGAACAAAAGACAATGTTTTAGGATTTAATCATGTCATTCTTTTTTCTCACTGAAGTTTAAGATTGCATCTAGATCATCTCTTTAAGACCTACAGGAAACAGATGTCCTTCCCTAAAAACCGAACGCTGGCTAAGTTGTGTGTGCGCCTGGTAGCCGTTCAAAACTTGTTTGTGTCAATGGAAAGACAAGCAAAGCCAAACACAGTGAGTTTACGAGAAGATTTTTTTGTCGGTCAACACAAACCGTTATGAAAGATTCAACCCCCGATACTGACGTCGCCCTTCGGCATGCTTTCAAAAGCTGATGGAATGTTTTTGCGTGTTTTGTTGACAAATTTTTGTGGTGTGGGTTTATTCATTCATTGTTTCACTTTATTTGGACATCGTGTTAAACAACACAATGCTTTGATTGTTATTATATGCAAAAATATGATTATAGTGTCAGAAATGACTAATATTGATAATATTTTCCAGGTATCACAATGTAAATTTTTATCCTAAGAACTTTCCTTGACAACCAGTTAAATTTGTAACCCAAGATTTCACTGTACTGTACTGGATTTTTTGATACCCGTTAACTGAATGATATTTTGTTCTACTCTAAAATGATAACAATGTTAAAACAAATCAGGTTCAATGTGTTATAGGAAACTTTAAGTAGTACAGAAAAATGGATGTTGCTTAACATTGTGATCATTTCTTTATCAGTATAAAAGCTGATTTTTAACAGAAAATGTACCTTTTAACCTGTGATATGTTTCCAGTTCAGGATTAACGGTGACATGACATGGCCACCACGGCCTCCGGTTGAACTTCGCCCATATCACTTCACCTTCCAGATACTTCACTGGTGGAAGAGGCTTTGACTTTGAGTGGTTTCTCTGCTAATAGAAAATTGTTTTAAATGAATGTGGAACGTATCGCGTAAACATGTGCAACTGCTATTAATTTTTTGCTTTACTTCACAATTTTGACCAAACGATAACAACTGTAGTGAAGTTACAAACATTTTTATGTAACAACTCCCTCAAAACAAACACAACTGAACAACGAATTAATAATAAAACTATTTTAATTACTAGTTTAAATCTTAAAGACATTTTTTAAAATAAAGAAAATAATAAACTGCACTGTTATTGAATGTGTTTATAAAATAAATGATTTGATGAAGTTTAAAAACGGCAACTAATAAAAAAGATATGCAATTCTAAAAATAAAAGCCAACATCGGTGAATCTGATATTACAAAACTGATATCCATTAATGAAAACTCCTATAAATCAGGATAAATATTAATAAAACATATTATCAATCAATCTTACCCGAAAAACCAGTCAAAACCAGTCTTTATCAAATATTCTATTAGTTATAAAGGCTTTATTATACTGTTATAGTCAAATTTATAGTTTTTAAGGTAAACTTTAAAACCAACACTAATTAATTTTATATCTATATATTTTTACGAAAGTTCCAACTCAGACTAAAGTCATTACAAATAATTAACTTTAATAATTAACGGCTGTGTTTTGTCAACGGGCGCACATTACGATATGTATTACAATACATGGGTCACGATACCATATATCACGATATTTATTGCAATTCTATACTTCAAATAAAAAAAATGTCAAACAAATAGCTAAAAATACAACGAATACAAAACCCTTATTTTTCCCGCCAGGATCGAAGGAGGAAGTCGTTCGACAGGCACTAAGGGTTCTAACTAAATAGTATCATAAACGTGAAAGATAATGTATCACTACTAGATGTTAGAATATCGATACACTATCTTAAAAAGTATATCGCGATAGTTGACTCTGTCTATATTTTCACACAGCCCCTAACTTGAACAAAGCATTTACATTGAACAGAATAAAAGGTTTCTGCATGAATAATAATATTATTTTTAAGATTATTTATTCTTTAGGTCAATTGTATTGACATCTAACTCTGAGCTGGAACGAGGTTAACGCTGAAGTGGTGACCTGACCAAACACGCTAACTAGCTAGGAAACGACTTACTGTAGGTAAAAAGAAAAATAATGCTAAAAGACTCAAATATTAATTTTCATGACTTTCCGTTTAACTTGACTGATGCAGCAGTAGTATTTCTCAGCTTTTCGTCACTCTAAACACTACACTTATCAGCTTTAAATTCTTCAGCGTTCATGCTACTAGGACCATCAACACCCTCACGCTAATCCAAACACCTAAAAACACTGCAACATGCATCGCATCTTATTTTAGAAAAGCTGATGTAAAGTCAGTAAATCCAATTTACAACAATTACAAAAAGAATCCTAGAAAAACTTATTCATTATGAGGCAAAAAACATTTAGAATATCATAGTATAAGTAATCAATAATTCGTTACACTTCCTGATTATCAGTTCAGAATTTAATTAAGTTTTTCAATCTAATTTTAACTGTTAAGAATTTTTCAGTTATCGGGTTGAGAAACACTTTATCTGTAACACTCATTCCTGGTGAGTCTGTGTTAGACTATTCATACTCAAGGTTGGTAAACCTCATCATGCTGAATGCTACAGAGATACTTAAAAGAGCTTAAACTTAAAAGACTACTTGCCATCGTGATGTCATCACGGAGAAGCTCCAAAGCAACTGGATGACAGTCGCTGCCTGACTCTTTGTCACGGTGTCCATCTTTATTCACTGACACGCAGGTCTTTGTTTTTCCTTTACCTTTAAATGCTCTTTGACGTCGATTTGACTTGCTAGAGCTGCTACGTAATCTGTTGGACGAAGACCTCGAGCCCGTGGTGTCATCAACTTCCTCCTCATCCTCAAACAGAATGGACTCAAAATGTAACCCATTTGCAAATGGACTGGAGGAATCGAGACTAAACGCAGGACTGGGAGGAGACATGCAAGCGTTGTCAGTTCTCGTGTCAGGTAAAGCTGTGTCCATGTTTTGTAACAAAGATGGTTCAGCAGGGCTCAAGCGCCATGGAGTCAACTCATTCCTGTGGTCCTTGCGTAGATCTGGAAAGTTCTCGAAGAAGGTCTGGAGGAATTTCAGGATGCAGTAAGGTAGTCAGTAGCCTTTAGTGGTAGTGTAAACTGAAGGCTGGTCTTGAAGCCAGAAGCCTGGATTAAGTTGTGTTTCCATGTGATGAGATGATGAGGGCTTTCGGTTCTACCGAAGAACTGATGATGGTCCGAGAGTCTGTTCCATCCATGGGCCTCATAAGCAACTATCAACGAGACAATTTGTTGAGTTAACATTTGAAAGATCGATATATATATATATATTCTTTCAAGCTACAACTGTCTACATTCCACTGCTCTTAAATAAGTCTTACCTACTGTTAACACTTATATAGCCAAAACAGCTGACCATCAAATTCATTCTATTCCAGATGTTATTCTCACTCTTCAACCTATAATCACCTTCGTTCTTCTGTGCAGGTTTTTCCATTAGATGATGTCATGTGACTGTGTGGATTCGATCATTTAGTTCCAATAATATGAGTGAGATCAGACACTAATGTTGAGGTCAGGAGGTCTGGGGTTCAGTCGGGGTTCCAGTTTATCCCATAAAGTTGTTCAGTTTAAAGAGGTTGAGTCAGAATCAGGACTCTGTACAGGACATGAGAGTTCTTCTACTCTAAAACATCCAGAACACAGCATGTCTTTATGGAGATCAGGGGATTTGTGCACGGGGACATTGTCATGCTGGAACAGGGTTCGAGTCTCTTGGGTCAAGTGAAGGAATAATGGAATGATGCACCATACAGAGACGTTCTATGTTTCAATTAGAACAAATTTGAGGGGAAACGTTTACATTTCTGGTATTTAGCAGACTTACAATTTAATTTACACAACTGAGCAATGGCCTTAATCAAGGGTGCAGCATTGGCCGCTTTCTGAGAATTGAACCCATAACCTTCTGATCTGATCTAACCATTCAGCTACCACTTGCCCATAATAACCTTATTTTATATTTAATTTTTTAGCATTTGACAGACAGCACTTATCCAAAGCGACTCACATTTATCCAAATTTTTATATCTATCTGAGCAGGTGAGGGTTAGGGGCTTTGCCGTGGAAGCTTGGAGGTCAGCAGTCCAACACCTTAACTACTAAGCTACCACTTTCCTCAGGGACCTACCAGGCTAGGTGTTATAAATTTAAATCAGTTTGTTAGTTGATCTCCAAGCGGAAAACAATAAACAGATCCTATTTTGTTTACTGTTGAAGCGGCCATGTTGGTTTGATGTCACTTTCTAAACTCTGGATCAAGGAGAAGAACCTGAGGGATCCGGAGAACTGAATGTGGGATTAGTGGGATCTGTCATGTTGTTGGACATCCGAGATGGAAAAAAATCACCTGGAGCTGTCACATAAATCTTAATGCTGCACGTGCAGCTCTGCTAATTAGTATAAACGTAATCAAAAAAATGTTAATGAATATGAAGCATGAAGATTGCTGAAAGCTTGAGTGAAGGTGCAAGTAGGACTTCTGCACTGTGTGTGTGTGTGTGTATAAGTCGCCCTTGCATGCTCCGAGGCGCACATGTATGACACACTCTAGTGACGAGCGCGAGCCTGCCTGTCATCTTGTAGAGGAAGTAAAAAGTTAAACGATACAGATGTTGCACGAAACAGGCGCGAGATCCAGCGCGCTTTTTTGGGGGGGCGAAATCGTACAGGGCAGGTAGCGCTTCTCTCGCAGACGTTTAGCTTAATACAGTTTCCTTTAGTTTATACACACACACACACACGTACAGTGGTCAACCTGCTACTGGTTCCGTTATAATAATAATAATTATAATGCTCCCAAAATTCTACCATTCACATTTCGCTCGCGGTCGTGGACACGGAAATACCTGCGCTCGCGCGGTTCTAATGGCCTTTTTCCCAAATTTGTGAGCGTCTCAGCAGATCCCAGCAGCAGCAGTAGGCCAAGAAACCTGAGCACATATTACTGACAGACAGGGAGGCTAGCGGCCCCTTTCTAAACCCAACCAAAGAATCACAGCACAAACCGTCCATTACACACACTTACACACACACTTACACACACTCACGGTGAGACAGACGCGCTCCTCTGCGCCGTGAGACGAGAACTCGTCATCGCTGCCTCTTACTTTCTCTTCATTGAAACGGTGATGGTTTCTTCAGCGTGCCGACCTGCCCCCGGTTGTGTCTCCAGCCCAGAGTGTGTGTGCGTGTGTGTGTGTGTGTGTGTGTGTGAACAGCCAATCCGTCGCGGCTCTCCAGCCTCGCTGTCCTGTACTACATTTGTTACTTTAACACTTCTTAAAACACACCTGCTACAATTCTTAATTTTAATACACACACACACACACACACGGCCGACATACACCTTTAAAAGTCATTTAAAGTCACGTCATCAATTAGAGCTGTGTAATGTCACGCAGACCCTCAACCACTGCTTTTATTATAGAAACCCGGCGCAATGGCTGTTTTATTAATTGATTATAAATATAAATGACAGCATTAAGTTGGCGGCTGGTGTGATGTTTGCTCGGGACCGAAGCCCTGGGCACGCGCCTCAAAATGGAGTCTGCTGCCGAAAACAGGCCACAAAGTGTTAAAACCCCGAACGGCAGTCCTGATGGTGAGAAGTTGCACAAGCTGCTGTGGGAAAAAACGGCGTTTTTATGCGTCAAACGCGATTCAGCATCAAAGGTCGAAGGAGGCCGTGTTTTTGCGTACAGAATCAGTTGTAAAGGATTTTTATATCGGATACAATACGCTGTGTGTGTGTGTGTGTGTGTGTGTGTGTGCGCGTGTGTGTGTGTGGGGGGGGAGAAATTAGGTGCGTAAAAGCAAAGCGCACCTAATAATAACCCAAGTAATTATTCCCTCTGCGTGTTTGCGCGCTTGTGGAATTTCCGTGGCCGCAGTCTGTTTCACACTCTGCTGTTTCTTTAGGGGAGGTGGAGGAGAAACCGAGGAACCGACACCATCTTTTATACCAGTCCACCATGTTACCTCAAGCAAACACTAAAAAAGGGGCGCGGATAATAAATCCTATCCGATCATTTTATTTCATTTTATTTGTTTAAGTTTAATTCTAACTCTAAAATTAACCCTGGACCTGGTTTAAATCCACGGGGCATCACGGAGGGGGCATCACGAAGGGCTTTAGGAATAATTGTCTAATGTGTTTTATGACTAGTTTCGGTTTTGAAAGCCGAACCGATCAATTGTGGTTATTTTTCGGTGTTAAAACTCGCTGATTGCTGTTGAAACCGCACACGACCACACTAATGAGTATGGAAGGAATAGTACGCCACCTATAGGGTGGAACACTGATTAGTGCGATGGTGTATCAGGTTTCGGATATGGTTGAGGCCTGCTGCTGTTTCTAAATGACTGACTGACTGATTGAACAGCGACGCCTCTGGAGGAAAATAGAACTGCAGGGGAAAAACATTGCAGTGCAGACTGTAATTAATTCAGCATAAAACTGTTAATTTAATGTGTTACAAAATGTACTATTAAAATATAAATACAGAAATCC